>VUQH01089238.1:14897-32849 GCA_015106775.1 Etroplus canarensis | reverse complement strand
TGGGAGTGACCAGGATGGACAGGATTAGAAATGAGTACATCAGAGGGACAGCTCATGTTGAGAAGTTTGGAGACAAAGTCAGAGAGGCAAGGGTGAGATGGAGGCAGATGATCCACTGTGGCGACCCCTAACGGAAGCAGCCGAAAGAAAAAGAGAAGAAGGAGATAACAGGGTCCCTTCAAAGTTCATACTGACGCCACTGGTGGCTAATTTTAAAATAACTGACAGAGTTTTTTAAAAAAATTTTATTATTTCTTAGGCAGGACCTGAAATTTTTGATTAGCTGACTTCATTTAATTATTAATAATTATGCACCTACTACATTCCCTAAAACCATTATTTAAAATGCTTTGTTGTAATAAGAACATTAAAATATTTTGATCAAATGAATTAAGTCATTTATTTTGTTAATACCTAAACTTTCAACCTCATTTTACCACAGGTGGAGGGTAATAAGGAAAACTGTGGTTAACTTGAGAGCTATGGTATACTGATTGTGTGTGTTTGCTGTGATTCCTATCATTTCTACACTGACCTGGAGTAGCTAATTTCGTTTTACTATCGTACAAAGTATGACCATGCAATGACAATAAAGATTTATCTTACCTTATCTTAGCTTACTTCTGTGGAACTGCGGCAGATTGATAATGGCCATAAAATGAAGATAAATATAACCACCAGAAAAAACAGTCAGGTGTTCTTAATGTGACTTTACATGAAATACCATTTATAGAACAAGTCCAGAAACAGAAAATTCGATCATGTTAAAGAATGTCAGGTTGTTTTCTGTTTGTTTGTTTTTTCTTATAGCACAGAAATTTAAACCAGTATAATAATACTCAGTGAATTACAAGAACTTCATCGTGCAGCATTTGTTAAAAGCATCTCCCTAACAGGTAAGGGGTTTGTTCTTTGCTATTTTTAGTGGTTATTAGTTGCATAATGGGTTCAAAAGGTAACTTTTCAGACATTGTTATTTATGGGCATCCTTGGGTGCTGTAAGGATTTCTGAACATGACTTATTGCCATTTAAAAATCCCCCTTTTATGGTTTTTACCACTGCTTTGCAAAGGGCTTGTTTGATTCCATCTTTGAACTTCTACTTTGACCCTGACTCATCTAATCAGAAAATCTGCAAAATTATGGCAACATGCCTTTACTTAACATGTGCTGTGTGCATTATACAGGACACTGTAGTAATTATAACACTAATGGCTCATTAATACTTGGCTTATTTATTACACATGGCAGTTAATGTAAAATTTGTGTAACTTTTTTTAACATGTTTTTCTTTTAAAAGTTTGCCAATAAGAATATTTTAAACTTGATTATTAGATATGATGCTACTATGATAAGCCTCACTGAAATCCGACCTAGGGCCATACTATTATATAACATATTGATTTACAGATTAAACTTGGTCTAATCATTTGCAAGGCATCATAAATGTGTGCACTGAAGTCCTTCATCTCCATGGCCACGTATACCATGTATCATTAATGTTTAATAAAGAAAGAGGTCGGCTATAAGAAAGCAAGTCCAGCAGTGATATCATCGCTGAGGAAGCTGCAAATGGGATGGATGTAAGGATGCACTGGTGCATGACTAAACTGGACTAATTACACAGTTTTAACTCTGCTTTTTTCTGTTGTGGTGTGATGTTGCCTGCAAGTAAGAGTGGAGATATCATGCTTATGCTCTACAAATTTATGTTTGTCTATTTTTTTCTTTTCTCAGTGATGTTCTGTCAAAATGGAAGAAGCTGAAGACACCATTTCTGTGGTGGGAATAGGATGCAATTTTCCAGGGGGTAAGAAGAAATTAGGAAGTTTCTGATTTTTTTGCTTAACAATATTTTTAAAAATTAATTTTCTAACTAATTTGATTTTTCAGTCATGTCCAAATGTGTTTGGAAAATTGCATATTTTTTTGTAATTTTGCCTCTGTACACCACCACAGTGGATTTTTAAATCACACGATCAAGATGTGATCAGAGTGCAGACTTTCCCCTTTAATCCAAGAGATTTAACAAAAGTATTGTATTAACTTTTTGCAATTAGAGCCAGATTTATACATAGTCCCCCACTTTCAGAGCTTCAAAAGTAACTGGCCAAATGATTTAGCAGTTACATGGCCAGCCAAGCCTTGTTAGTTCATTATTCCATGACAAACTTAGCACATAAAATGTCTGGAGTTCACTCCAGGTGTTAAGCTTGCATTTGGTAGCTTTTCACTGAAACTCTCACTATGAGGTCTGAAGAGCTTCAAGTGAAGAAGGCTATCATTAGGCTGAAAAACCAAAATGAACCTATCAGAAATAGCAAAAACATTAAGTGGCCATATTAACAAACTAGCGTATTCTTAAAAACAAGGAATGGTGATGCACAGAGGCAAAAAAATGTGTCCAAATATTATATTAAGAATAGTGAAATGTTTTTCAGTATAGTTAGTATAAACTAACAAAAATGAGGCAGTTTGTGCTTCAACTTTTTAGGTCACCTTTTAAAAACAGATTAAGATATATTCACTTGAGACATAAAGACTCTTACAAGTATCAGGATTTGTAAAAAAATAATCCATAGCTCTGCAAAAATGTGTCTCTATTTTATTTTGTTGAACTTACTCCACTCCACTGAAATGCTTATGACCTATTAAATATTTTATGTGTACTTTTTTCCCAAAAAAAAGGAGAGGGGCTTGAAAATTTCTGGAAGGTTCTGGTGGATGGGAGAAACTGTTCTGTGCCAATTCCCAAAGAGAGATTTGACTTAGCCGGCTGGTATGATCCCGATGACAACAAGCCGGGTAAATCCCGCACAGCCAATGCTGCTCTCATTGAGGGGTATGGTTCTTCTATCAAAACCTTTTCAGATTAGTCTGCTTCTCTGTTGTACAACTATGTGTATATGGGCATAGACTTTTTATTCAAAATTGTCCCTACTAATAAAATGTTGCATGTCACTATATTTCTAAATTACACTACTCCTCAAAATTTGTATTACACCTTCATTTTTTGGAAGTTCTTTATTTCTTGGAGAAATAATATTCTGACAACTTTCAAAGGAAAGTTTAAGAGTATAATCAATTCCATACATGCTGATACTCCAGATACTCAGTAAACCAAATTTAGTTTTGTGCTGCGGTAATACTATTGCAAAATTTTTTTAATGATCAGTTATCCTTTTCATATGATAAACCTTTATCAGGTAACACAGTGTCACACAGGAGTGATTTTTATTAAAAATAGGCCTACAGTAGTTCTGCCTATGTGGAAGTTTTATTAATAATCATTGAGTGATTTATGCTGATTCCATTAATCATTAAATGTCACAATATTTCTTATCAAGGACATGCTATTTTAGGTTAAAACATGTCTGTTTTTCCCTTATAAAAATTCTACAACACAAGCACAAAACTTTGAGTAGCAGTGTAATACTGTAAATGTCTGTGTGTTAGTTTCTTAACTTTTAGACTACTTTAAACTTTTGTGAGTTTGTGAAACATCTCAACCTTTTTTAAGACATATGAGAAGTCTTCACCATGTCTCTCTTATATGATGAGTATCAAAGAGTTCTTATCATGCACCTCTAGATTGTCACTCAGCATGGCCGTGATCTTTAGATCACTCCACAGAATTTGCTTCATGTTTCCCTGCATTTGTGCCCTTGGAAATTTTTTGGAAGTGGACTAAGTGGTGTGGAGGCAAATCTGGCAAGTGAACCAGATAGTGCTGGTGATGCTGAAAAACTGCACTCTGGCATTGCTGCTGGCATGCACTGGCATTCACCGCAGTTCAGGCCAGTTTTGCTTAGTATTCTCTCGCTGTGCATAGATATTTTCCCCTGGGGGACCAAATGGGAGACCAGTATACGACACATAAGGGATACAACGGGATTTTTAGGGAAATATAATAAAATAACAGCTGCATTGTAATCTATCTGGGCATGTCTAAGAAGATGATCTAAAAAATAAGCCCACTCACATGAAGTTTTGATCATCTCTGATGGAAATGTTGCTTTATTCTCTTTGCCTTTTCTAAACTTCACCCGCTCTGATATTTGATAGTTGTTACTGCTAATTCTGCTTGTCAGAGGTGGCAAAAGTATGCACAATCCTTACTCAAGCAGAAGTACAAATATTCAAGCAGAAGTTAAAGTCTGTTCCAGCTTCTTTACTCAAAAGTGAAAAAGCAGAAGCTCTGAAATGTATTCAAAGTATCAAGTAAAAAATAGCTCTTTGAAATACATTTCTGTCAGTTATTTTTGAGGAAAGTTAACTGAACTTCATGCCATATTAATATAATATGAAAATAACAAGAGAATAGGAACTTTATATCAACTTTTATTAGTTATAAATTAATTAACTCAGCATGAAAAACTGTTATAAGCACAAGAAAAATTAAGCTGATTTACTGTTTCCTACATTGTACATGTGTGACTGCCTCCACATGTAAACAGAAAAAAATATATAATGCTATAAATGATGCATAAGTTAGATGTTTTTCCTCTTTCATCTCTACGTCTTTTACATCATTTGCAAGTGATAAGCACTGATAAGGGATAAACCAGTAGGACTGTCTTTTACTGTCCTGTTGGTGGAGTTACAGATTATTTCAGCAATGTGAAAAAACATACCTTTGGCTGCTCCCTTGTATTTTCCGCAAGGGGTTGCCACAGTAGATTAATCCTCATCAGTAATTTGTCTGAGATTTTACGCCAGATGCTCTTACCGACACAACCCTCCATGGTGAGAGGGACTTGTGTCTCCACCTGGAATAGAGTAAAAGTAAAAAGCTGTCAGGAAAATAAATACTCAAGTACAGATACCTGGAAACTCTAGTTAAGTACAGTAACAAAGTATTTGTATCTTGTTATTTCTTACCTTTGCAGATTGCACATATACACACATTGAAGGGAAGATAACTAGATAACCACACTACAGAGAACTTGCTGAACTACTTGTTAAACATTGACAAAGAGTAACTATAGCTGATAAGTGTTCAGCCATCTTCTGTCATAAACACATGATCACCAAGGCAGTAAAATGAGGCAATGATCAGTGTGTAAAAAACATGTCTACAGTTATGGAAATTAAATGTTTTTGTGAGTAATTGAATTGGCGTAATAAAAAATGCATTAACTGTTGGTGGATTACAGCAATTTTCATACACAGCCTCCCCTTTTCTGGGGCTGAAATGTAATTGAAAAATCAACACAATCATAAATAAAATGTTGTTGAGAACCTTTTACAGGTGGTGACTGCTGATGTCTGACTTTATATTTTTCTGAAAACTTATTGTAATGTTTTCTTCTGGCCCCCTGAATTAAAGCTAAAGTTTGCACATCAGCTGTTGAATTCTTCATGTAATTTTCAATCTATTGCAGTGGGGTACAGAGCCAAAATTAGGAAAGTTCTGTCAAGCCTAAGTGTAACACATCATCAGAAATGATTACAGATGATCAAAAATACTCACTTTAATCTTGAAAAACATGTGGTTTACAAACTGAATACACAACTGTGCAGATCACTGTTTTGTGTCTGAAAATGTTCCATAAGCAGGTTCCTAGTTAGAAATTATTGAAATTAAATCTACACCTTCAACCTGACCAAAAACCAGAATGTCTGACTATGAAAATAGTTTCTTTTAAGAACACAAGATGTCTCGCACTTCACTGCCACATATGTGTAATGCAAACCCTGACTTTTCATATTACACTAAGCTGGTTTGGTGGCACACATTGTCCTTCTTGGTTCACTTCTTAAATAAGAGATACTACAAGAAATAGACATGTCATTCAATGAATCCTGAACTGATATCTGTGAGAGCTCAAAAACAGCAAAGGCAGTGGTACATTATAACTAATTAATAGCAAGGAGAAAAAACCTTTTTAACACCTTATTTTGGGGAAAAGTCAGAAAATAGTTCTTTGTCAGATTTGATTGTTGATTTGGTACCTGCAGTTTATGTCTCCTGGTGACAAAATACTCATTAATAACCACCCAAATAAGAACCAAATTCATTTTAAGATGCCTGCTGATGGCAAGTCTTTCTTCTTGAAAAACTTTAAATAAAGACAGATATTAGGTTTGAACAACTGGAAACATCATACTGTACAGTAAAATTCACAGTTAAATGAAAAGAGGAAGAAGTTCTTTCATAGTAATGAAATCCTATCATCTAAACCTGACTTGTTTTCTTTTGAATGTTTTCAGGTTTAATGAATTTGACCACAGGTTTTTTGGCATCAGTGATAGTGAAGTGGAACAAATGGATCCTCAGCAAAAACAGCTCCTACAGTGTGTCTACAGGGCTTTAGAAAATGCTGGGATTCCTATGGAGAAAGTCAGTGGGACCAGGACAGGAGTTTTTTTCGGTAAGAAGGTACAAGCTTGTCTGCATTGTTTGTGTTTTTATGGTTTTGATTATAATAATAGTTGGTTGATCCAAAAATGAAGCTACTGGCAGCTTTACCCTCATCCTTGAACAAACTTTTTATGCCAGAATTTCCACTGAGTTTCACATCTATTCAAATAATTAATTTGTGGTTTATGTTATGTTTCTTTTTATAGGAATAATGAACAGAGATTATGAAACAAATGCTGCACATGTGCACCCAAGTGTGATCAACCACTGGACCGGCACAGGGCTTGCCATGAGCATTGCAGCAAACAGAGTCTCCTACATCTTCAACTTCACTGGACCCTCATTGTCCTTAGACTGTGCCTGCTCTTCATCCCTTGTGGCTCTTCATCTTGCTTGTCAATCCATCAAACAAGGTCTGTACAGCATAGCTACTGCAGTTAAGCATCAAGGAGGAAAGTAATGTTGTGGCACTGTGGTTCATTTACAAAACAGCATTAAAATACAATTGGCAGAATTTATAGACTGTATTTTATCTTATCAGGTGATTGTGAAATGGCTGTTTGTGGAGGGGTCAACTGTATCATTGAGCCAAGAGTGTTTGTTGCACTCAGCAAGGCCAAGATGATCTCACCCGACGGAACCAGCAAACCTTTTTCCAGCAGAGCAGATGGATATGGCAGAGGGGAGGGATGTGGAGTAGTTCTCCTAAAGCCATTGAAAAAGGTCAGAACAAGTACAGGAGATTAAAGATGGTTTTACAATTTAGGTTTTCCTTCTGTTTCCAAATATTTTTTAATATATGTAACAATATCAGATATTCAGATGTACACACTGATCAGTCCAGTCATTTTTTTCATTACAGGCCAGTTCATCCCCAAATATATTAAGTTTACCACTGGCTTGTAGTGGCATTTATCCATCTAAGTTGTTTTAGTGTGAGCTGCACAGATTTAGAGAAGAAGTTTGGCAATATGCCTACCTTTTTGCTTCAAACATCTAAAACACGCATTTGAAAAGCTGTCCCTTTAATCATAAAATCCACAAATCTAGCTGTGAGTAGTTTTATGTAGGTTTTATTTCATCTCAAATGTCTACATCAGCCAACCAAAAGATTGCGCCTAACTAACATTACACCTCAGCCAACAGGTAGATCATGAGAGTCATTGCTTTCTGTTGTAATGTGATGCAGTTAGCAAGTATTATTTGGTGTAAGATAATTTATTTCCTTTATGAAAATGCTCACAACAAGGTTTCTGTGTTTTTATTATACAGTCATTCATTAATTTATTATTCATTACTTATAATTTCTAGTTTGCTATATTCTTTTTTGTTGTTCTTGTTTCACTTGTGTTTCAGTCAGTTTCCAGAGTAAGTTTTCTTGTTTCATTTTAGTTTTTAATGCTTAAAATGTTTAGTTTTTAGTTCAGTTATTGATATGTGTGGTCTTTGTCAGGAGCAAAAAGTTCAGAACATGTTTTACAATCCAAACACTGGACACTGGACTTAATCAAAGTGACAACTAAAGGCTTTTTTATGTTTGTTTCTATTTTTTTTTTTTTTTAGTATTTTGTTTTCTTTCCATCCTTTGACTTATTTAGGGGCGTGGAAGACTGGAATCTATCCTAGCTGTCATAGGGTGAGAGGCAGGGTGCACCCTGGACAGTTCACCAGGCTATTGCAGGGCTAACACAGAGAGACAGGCAACTATTCATGCTGACCTTCACACCTACAGCCATTTTAGAATTGCCTGTTAACCTAACCTTGCATGTCCTTGAACTGTGGCATGAAGCCAGAGTACCTGGAGTTAATCCAAGCAGAGAACATGCAAACTCCACACAGAGAGGTCCCAGCCGGCCAGTGAGTTCAAACCCAGGATCTTCTTGCTGTGACACATCGGTGCTAACCACCACACCACTGTGCTGTGTTTCTAAGTTCACAATATTGTTTTAGTTAGTTTAATTTTATTTTAGTATTTAATTTTAATTTCAGTTAACTAACCTGTTTTTTACACTTAGTTTTAGTTTAGTTAGTTAACTGTAATAATCGTGTCCGGAAAGAAACGTTGGTCCTGAAATTTTCAACTATATCCTTTGGAGTTTTGAACACCATGCACCAAGTGCCCCTATATTCATAAGCAGGTGGACATCTATACAGCCTTTATTCAAAAAACTGGACAACTCACACCAAAATAATGTAGTTGAATAACTACCATTATAAACCAGATTTAAAATATGTAAATTTGATTTTGGGATGAGCTGTCCCTTTAATGACACATACTTTTGTTGTTGCTTCATTCTTGTTGCTTTACAGGCTCTTCAAGACCATGACCATATCTGGGGTATCATCAGCAAAACAGCTGTAAACCAAGATGGACATTCAGTCAGTCCGATTACCAAGCCATCCATGACGCAACAAGAGGAGCTTCTGCGGAGGATCTATTCAGAGTCTGACCTTGCAAATGTCCAGTACATTGAGGCACATGGCACTGGGACCCAAGTTGGAGACCCAACAGAGGCAGGAAGCATTTCAAATGTCATTGCTAAAGCCCGACCACCTGGTTCGAAGACCCTCTGGATTGGTTCTGTGAAGAGCAACATTGGACACACAGAATCTGCAGCTGGCGTAGCTGGCCTCATTAAGATTCTCTTAATGATGAAGCATGAGACCATTGTTCCTTCGGTTTTCTATACTCATGATACTTCCAGTGTAGACACCACAGCCTTGAACATCAAAATTCCTAAAGAAACTGAAAAATGGGAAGCCTCTGGTACAAGAGTTGGAGGAGTGAACAACTTTGGCTTCGGGGGAACAAATGCACATGCCATTGTCAAACAACATATCCAGTCTTATGTTGCACAAAACCATGATGAGAAGCAAGTTAAGTATTTTGTCATGTCTGCAAATTCTTCAAAATCACTTACTATGATGATGGAAGACACCATTAATCAATTAGAGGCAGGAAACAGATTTGATTTAGATTCTTTCCTCTACACATCAGCTTGCAGAAGAACCCACCAAAAACATAAATACAGAAAAGCCATTGTGGTATCATCTGCAGTCGATCTAAAAGAGAAGCTAAGTGCTACTGTTGGCAAAACTATACGAGCAGCCTACTTGGATCCAAGGTTAGTGTTTGTCTTCTGCGGAAATGGTGTCACTTACCATGGTATGTGCAAACAGCTACTAAAAAATGAGTCAGTATTCAGAGAAAAGATCGAAGAAGTTGCAGAGATTTTCAGAAATCTGAGTCCTCTGAACATCCTGAATGCACTTGAGAGCGAGTTTGAGAATAGCGACTTCCAAAACCCAGATGTTGTCCAACCGCTCCTCTTTGCTATCCAGGTTGGAATAACCACATTGCTCAGGCACTGGGGTGTCAAACCTGATGCAATTCTTGGACACTCTGTTGGCGAAGTAGCAGCTGCTCACTGTTCTGGGCTTTTGACTCTTGAGGATGCAGTGAAAGTCATATATTTCCGCAGCACTCTCCAGAGAAAAGTCACTGGGGGGAAGATGCTTGTGGTCAGCAACATGGCTGTATCAGAGGTAGCTTCAATGCTGACCCTTTACTCTGGTAAAGTGTGCCTTGCTGCATTCAACAGCCCACAGTCCTGCACCCTTTCAGGCGATGCAGATGCCATTGAGTGCCTCTATAAAGTGCTAAGTGACTCAGCTGGTAGTCAGAATCTGTTCCTTCGTGTACTGGATGTTCCTGCTGCTTATCACAGCCACATGATGGACCCAATTCTGCCAGAAATTGTGGAGACAATTGGTTGCTTAGAGGTGAATGACCTTGACACTGAATTGTTTTCAACAGTAACAGGAAAGGTAGCCCAGCAGGAAGATTTCTGCACAGGTGAATACTGGGCTAGAAACATTCGTGAGCCTGTTGCTTTTGAGCAGGCAGTGAGGTCAGCATCTAAAGAGAAGAACACAGTTTTTGTTGAGATAGGTCCAAGAAGGGCACTGCAGAGAAACATTATGGAATCTTTGGGAAATGACACGGATGTCCTTGCCTCGGTCCAGCCAGATAAAGATTATGAGTCAGTCATGTCTGTTGTTTCTAAACTGTTCGAACTTGGCATTCAGGTAGATTGGAACACTTTCTATAAAGGTTATGAGACAATACCACTGTCTTTCCCAAAGTACCAGTTTGACTGCTCAGACAGAGACGTTATCATTGCAGCAGCACAAAAAAACACAGCAAGCAATCATCCTGTGTTGTGTCAGACAGGAAGTGAAAGCAACACCTTCAGTTGTGATCTGATGTCTGACTCTTCTTTCTACTTGAAAGAGCACAAGCATAATGACATACCCATCATTCCTGGTGCTTTCTATGCTGAGCTGGGTTTAGCTGCATTCCTAGCCAGTGCTAAACCAAAAGTGCCTCTCAGTTCATTGCAGCTCAGTGTTAATTTTCACAGCCCGTTTGTTTTAACCCAGAATCCGCCTGAAATGAAGGTGCAACTAGAACAAGCAGAGAAAGAAACTAGATTCACAGTTCGATCCTCATCTGCAGTTTATGCATCAGGCACTGTGGTTTCAAAGAGAGACAGGTTGATTGAGGAGCAGTGCATTTCACTAAGATCCATCTACAAACGGTGCACATCTGTCGTGAGCTTTCAGGAGTTTTATGGGTATCTCTCTCAAGGAGGCTTTCAGTATGGAGATATCTTCCAGAATAAGCAAGATGTGCACTATGGGGAAGATCTGAGGGAGGCTTTTGCAGATGTCTCAGTTCCTGAAGAACTGCAGTCTCAATTGCATGACTATTGCATTCATCCCGTTCTGCTGGATTATCTCATGCAGCTTCTCCCAGTGACAGTGGAGCATATCTTTGCTGGCAGGCCAGGATTTCCTGCTAAAATAGGAAGCCTTACAGTGTTTGAACCCCTCCAAAATGAGATGATTATCTATCTGAGAGCAACTGATGTAGGTACTGATCACTTTCAGGTTTGTGGCTGCTTTGCAGATAAGGAAGGCAAAGTGTTGGTTGAGGTTAAAAATGTCATAATAAAGTACCTTGGCAGTCCCACTCATGTCGTAGATGAGTACTTCTACCACAACGCATTTAATGTTATCCCAAATGATCTCATTCCCGCTCCTCCTCCAAAAGCATTGGTGTTCTGTGATCCTATAGGGATCGCTGAAGGTCTAAAGCAACATTTGGACCCAGCATCTACCTATATATACTTCACACATGCAAATAATATCTTGGACAATGGTTTTCCTTCTCTCTTGGCAAATCTCAATATCACAGATATTGAGGAAAACTTTCATGAGGTCTTATTTTTGTGGGGCAAAGAAGACCTTACATCACTGCCAGCTGATGCCATCCTGGAGAATCTGGCTAAGTGCTGTGAGATTTTTCGTCAGATAGTCGTTGAGCTCAAGAGAATTCATTTCCCAAACTCAATTAGAGCAATAACTTACCATTCATCTGACATCACAGTAGACCACATAAGTCCAGGTTTTGCTGTTGCTGGTATGACACGATCATTCGCTGCTGAGATACCAGATCTTTCTTTTCAGCTGATTGATATCAGCAGCATCTCTCCTAAGGACATTGCCGCACTGTCTGATGTTCTTAGATCATATCCATGCATGAAGTACCCTGAGTTGGTCATAAAAGATGGGCTGATCTTGAAACCCTCCATTGTCCGTACCCCGCCAGAAGTCACCAACAGTACAGTGGGTACTTACACTTCATCAATTTCTGAACCTTGTATTTTTCAGACAGCTGATGCTCATAAAATTACTCACCTGAGTGCCATTCACTTTGATGGGGAGGCTGAGCCAATCAGTGAAACATTAGTTGAAATTCAGCCCAGTAAGATATGTGTTCATTCAACTGACTACTACCCAGTCAGCGCTTCACATCTAAAATATGGCAATTCACTGTACTGGAACAAGCACTCATCTCAGAAACATAAGCTACTAACTCTTGACTTCAGCGGTACTATCACAGCAGTTGGAAAAGATGTAAGAAAATTTAAAGTGGGAGACCATGTTGCTTCTTGTTATCCTGTAGTGGCAGCTAGTAAGATCAGAGTGCCACAGGATGTGTGCTACAGCACCAAAAAGTTCTCATTCCTCAAAAAAACACCTTGTGTTTCTTTCTTTGTGCTAGCATGGGAAATTCTGCATAGAACCTTGCTCGGAGCCAAACATAATTTAAGGATTGTATCCTCTGTGCCTGATTCTGCTCTGGTGAAAGTCTTGGCACTTACTTCTTGCAAATCAGGTTGGAATGTGGCAGTTGACACAAAATGCAATGGGACTTTTGTAGATGTCAATCACCTGGATGCAGTAGTCATCCTTCCTCCATTTGATGAATTTCTACCTGCTAAAATTTGCAACGTTCCAGGTGTCCAGCATGTTGTAATCGTATGTGAATCTCAGAAGCAGGGTTTGGTTACTCAGGAAGTCTTCCAAAGCGCAAAGGAGAGTGTTCATGTGCAGACAATTCAGATGCCAGTCATTTTGCAAAAGGGATCACTGAGAACACTCAGACCACACATTTACCACTGGCTAAAGTCCCTGAACTTGGGTGGGAAATTTGCTCTTGAAACCTTTGCCTTTCAGACTGCAAAATCAGAAAGCAAAAGCATTGATTCAGAGACGTCACAGTCATATTTCAGTTCCAAGAAATTGGCGGTAGTGACTCTAGAAAAAGATGTAAGCAGGACACTGTCTGATATTCCACTGCTCCCAACAAAAAAACAGCTCTTTCGAAAGAGGGCCGTGTACGTAGTGGCAGGTGGTCTTTCTGGTCTGGGCTTTGAAACTGTGAAGTTCATCTCACAAAGAGGTGGTGAATACATTGTCATTCTCTCCAGGAGCAAGCCTGCACCTGAAGTGCAACAAGAAATACACAATGTGGAGAAACAGTGTGGAAACAGCATCACCAGCATGGAGTGTGACATATCTGTTTCTGAGAATGTGCACAAAGTTATTAGTGTCATTGGCCATAAGTTCCCTGGTTGTCCAATCAGAGGTGTGTTTCACAGTGCGGTTGTCTTGCATGATGGGCTGATTGAGACCCTGAACATATCTCTATATGAGAAGGTTTTCAGACCAAAAGTAAATGGTGTCCTGAATTTACACCATGCAACAAAGAACTGTCAGTTAGATTACTTTGTGTGTTACTCCTCCATCTCAGCTTTCCTTGGAAATGCCTCACAAACAAACTATGCGGCAGCCAATACATTTCTCGATCTGTTCTGTCAATACAGGCGCAAACTTGGGTTGCCTGGGCAGTCTATCAACTGGGGAGCTCTGAACCTCGGTCTGCTCTTGAACAAAGAGCATTTCCAGCGTTTTCTGGAGGCAAAGGGAATGATGGTTTTAGATGTGGCTGAGATTTACAAAAGCTTGGAGCAATGCCTTGTGGTCAACCGCCCACAGCAAGCTGTTTGCAGGTTTCACTTCAGAAACATCAGGTACAACATCCTCTCTCAAAATGCAGCCCTGACCGCGCGCCTATCCGCATTAGTCAATGAGGCCTTTGAGAAATCCAGAGAGACAGATTCTCAAACTAACCAAGCTGTCTCTGTCTCACCAAGAGACTATGTTGTCTCTTTGCTTAGTGAGACCATTGGTATGGACCAGAGTGAGCTGAAAGAGGAGTTACTTCTTTCATCCTTAGGCATTGACTCCATGCAAGCCATGACTCTGCAGAATCTGATCTTTCAGGGGAGAGGTGTGAATGTGCCTTTGGTGAAACTGTTGGATCCCAGTGCGACTATATCAACAGTAGTAGCTTTACTGAGTGAAGGGGCTGAAGGTGAAAATGTCAGTGAAAACCAAGCGTCTGTTCCAGTTGAAGAGATAGTTGCTGTTTCTACCAGATTGTGAAAAACTCATATGCGATGAAGCATAAACAGAATCAGGCATCAGAATACTACAATAGTGGATTCAATGTATGTTTCGCAATCAGATTCAGTGTAAAAAATTTATAGATGGTCATTGTAATAAAGCAAAGTCCTCGTGTTAATGCAGGTTGTTCATATTTTAACATTTTTGTGTATACATTTTTGGATTACGGCTTATTTTCGTATAACAATTTTTACTGAATGTTTTGTATCACACTTTTACTAGCTGATATGGTACTTATGCTACTTATGACAAAAAAATTTAAATACTTAGTGTTGCAATTGCACACATAACAACTGATAAATGTTTTTACTATTAAATATTTTATGTAAAATAAGTGCCATCTTTTTGGTTCATTTGTTGAATTTGAATAAATGTATTACCTTTAAAATTTGTCTGGACTTTATCAAGTCTGTCACTGAGTTATATTCATTCACTCCTCTCACATGTCATGGTCAGTTATTAGCACTGTTAACTCATAAATTCTGATTGATTATCAACTTTATGATGATGATGGAAAAAAAAACATGTGATATGGAATTCTGGCACATCCCATAAATGTTCAAAAGGTGGCATGTACGATTACAGAGCCTTTGGCTGCTTGAGCCATAACTTTATCGCATTGTATTGGCAAGGGCATTGTTCTAATGAAGGCTATTCTCCCCACAAGGATTAAGTTGTGAAAAAAAAACAAAAACAAGAGCAGTCTAAGACTGCATACCTCCACCAAGGTTGAACAATTGTCAAATCTCAAATGTTTTCTTAAGGTAAATATTTTATTCCTGTCTGCAAAAAATCAGCCACTGACAGTCTCAATGACTACCTCCCAATAGCACTCACATCTCTGGTGATAAAGTGCTTTGAGAGACTGGTCTCACACCACATAAAAGCCTGCATCCCTCCCACACTCGACACTCACCAGGTCGCCTACAGCTCAAAACGGTTAACTGAGGATGCAATAACTATAGCTCTCCACACCATGCTGAGCCACCTGGAACACTGGGGGAGCTGTGTGAGGATGCTTCCCACTGACTATAGCTCAGCCTTCAACACAATCATCCTGGATATCTTAGTCAGCAAACTCTGACTTAGGCCTATCTCCACTCTCCTGTTCCTGGATGAAGAACTTCCTCACAAACCGCCCCCAGAACATGTTAAACTGCCCCTACCTCTCCTCCACCCGCTCACTCACCACTGGTTCTCTTCAAGAGCCCCCTGCTGTTTTCCCTTTACATTGCATGACTGCAGTCCAATGCACCCCAATCACACCATCATCAACTTTGTTTAAAATACTTCAGTGATTGGATTCATCTTAGAGTGGGATGAGTCAGCCTACAGAGATGAGATCCTGAAACTGTCAGCTTGGAATTCAGCAAACCACCTGATGCTGAACACCATGAAGACACGGGATCTCATCTTTGACTTCAGGTGATTGCGTGGAGAGGGTCCCAACATTCAAGTTCCTGGGTACCTTCATCTCTGCAAACCTGTCCTGGACTGCAAACAGCTCCACTATCACTAAAATGGCACAGAGTGACTTCACTTCCAGAGAGTCCTCGGAAGGAACAATCTGAGTCAGAAGCTGCCAGAGACCTTTTACCTCTCCTCCATTGAGAGCACACTGATGTACTGTATTACAGTGTGGTACAGGAGCTGTACTGAAGCAGAGAGGAGGAGGCTTCAGCAAGTCATTAACACAGCTCAGAAGACTGTCAGCTCCTCTCTGCCCTCTTCACAGGACTTGTACACCTCCCGCTGTCTTGGTAGGGCCAAAAATATTCTGAAGGATCCCTCACATCCTGGCTTTCACCTGTTTGACCTGTTGCCCTCTGGCAGGTGCTACAGGTCAGTCAAATCAAAAACAAACAGACTGAGGGATAGTTTCTTTTCCATAGCCATAAACACTCTGAACCAAAACGTGCACTGACACTCCTGTCTCTATCTCAGTCCCTCCTCAGTGCAATAAATTTAGCCAAGTGCAATATTTGTCCATATCATGTAATAATTTCTTGTACTATGCCCCTCCTATACCACACCTCCCTTTGTAAATACCAACACCATGTTACATACTTATATATTTTGTAATCTAGTAGTTCTGATTTCCAGCACTTTATATGTATACGTCAATGTATGTATATGTATAGATGTGTGTGTGTGTATATACATATATAAATTATATCACAATCACAGAAAAGGAAATTTTGAACAGCAGCTACTATTTCTAATCACAGCACATTTAAAACAACACTGTACTTCATGATGTGATGCAGGTTTCTCATGGGTTAACATGTCATACCATGATTTTATCATTTATTTTATTTTGGTTTCATGATGCAAAAAAAATCAAGCAATCAGTTACTTTAAATAGTTGATCAGTTTGCTTTATTTACAGCAATTCTTTTAGGTAAGTTACATAAACCACTTCTTACTGGCACAGTCATTTCAATACACAGAGCTTTCACTACTTAAAATATCTATGCTTTACACTTAGATTGAGATTAAAAATACAAACACTAATCAGTATCAATCATTTATTAAAGGTAAATACATTTAAGTTCATTTTGATTTTTAATTTCATTCTGTACATACAGCCATTACATAGAAAATCATTACAATGGACCCAAGAAAAAGAGTATAGCAGCATTAGAGTTCTATGGTAAACAGACACAAACCACATCAGACTATTACTATACAAATTACAAACTATAAAGTAAGAAACGTTAGCTGTTGTGAGTGTGGGGAGTTATCTTTCAGGGGATTTGCTGATAAAACATTTAAATTATAAACTGTTCTGCAAGAACATTTATATGTGAAACTCCAACTGTGTCTAACGCTTGGATTTTAACATATACATAAAAAGATAATCATAACACATTCTCATCATACATCTTGTAAAGAGAGTTTGTAGAGTGAAAGCAATATTCATGGGGTGAAACCATTTCTGGCATTATGTTTTCTACAAAAAAAAAAGAAATGCCAGAAATTTAACTGACTTTCCAATGTAATAAAATATCCTTCTGTAAGTATTAACATAATTTTGATTGTTGTACACTAATAAAATCTGTTAAAGTAACTATTTAGAAACAGGTGCCATAGAGGGAGGCTGTACTATTCTAAATCCTTAACCAAATTAGCATGTATTAGCATAAAGATAACATATGTACTTCTCTGAAGCATAAACAAAAGCATATTAGCATTATTTAATTTCACTTATGCACATATAATCAATACTATACTTGTGGAAAACTAAATTCTGTTTTGTCTGAAAGCTGACGTACAGTAAATAATAAATTTGGTTTTTTAGCTTAGGGGTCCCCAACCCCCGGTTGGTCCACAAAGAAAAAATGTCGTGGTTAAAATGTTATTTTTCTTTCTTCTTCCGGATCTTATTTTGAAAAACAACTGTTTCTGCCCTCACCTCACTAACCGCACTTGACTCTGGAACGTCATTTCATGCATCAGCGACACAAGCTAACCCTTGAAAATAAAATGAGCTAAAACCAAAATTCACTGAAGAGCTTTTTCGGGAAGGAACAAGCAAACGATGGGACAGCAGAAGGGTCACGGACCGCCAGCAAAAAGTTACCTAAGTTACAGGTTCATTACAACAGGTTATACAGAAGCTCCACACCCGCTGTGACTGACTGGCTAATGAAGCAATGAAACCCACAAAACTGCTTCACCACATTGAGCCAAAACGCGCGTACACCCCC
>VUQH01089238.1:0-10788 GCA_015106775.1 Etroplus canarensis | reverse complement strand
TCTGAGGTCCAATCTCCACAAAGACCACATTTCCCCTGAACTGCTTGTCTCTGGTGACAGCATGCAGCGTTTGTTCAAATAAAACAGGCTCTCGGATGTTCTTGGCCCAGTATATGCCAGAGCTAAAATCACCATGTGAATACACGTCTCCAGTCACAGTTGAAAAAAGTTTGCACTCCATGTTGTTGCTATCCAAAATATCTATGCTTCTTTTAATTTCCTCTAGAACTGGATCCATCATATGGCTATGATAGGCTGCTGGAACATCTAAGACATGGAGGAAGAGATTTTCATCTTTAAACATGCTCTTCAGCTTCTCATGGAGGATGTCCACAGCATCAGCATCTCCTGAAAGAGTGCAGGACTGAGGACTATTGAAAGCAGCTATACTGATTTCCCCAGAATAGACTGGAAGAATTTGTAATACATCTTCTACAGCCACATTGCCAACCACAAGCATTTTCCCACCTGTGACTTTGCCCTGTAAAGTACTACGGTGGTACAAGACTTTCACAGCATCCTTAATAGACAAGAGGCCTGAGCAATGAGCAGCTGCAACCTCACCAACAGAGTGGCCAAGAATGGCATCAGGTTTGATACCCCAGTGCTTCAAAAGAGCAGCGATGCCAATCTGAATTGCAAAAAGAAGAGGCTGGATAACATTTGGCTCATTAAAATCCTTGTTGTCATACTCACCAGCAAGCCATTTACTGATGCTGATAGATTCATGACTCTGGAAGAGAGTCTCAACTTCTCTTACCTTATCTCTGAAAATAGGAACCTCAGTCATTAGCTGCCTGCACATCCCCTTGTAGGCAACCCCATTTCCACAAAACACAAAGACCACCTGGATGTTAGACCTTACTGACTCAACTTTTGTTTTCAGTACAGATGTAAGCTGGTGTTCTAAATCTGTCAGAGAAGACGTTAAGAAGGCCTTCCTATATTTGTGTTTATAGTGACTTCTTCTGCATGCTGAGGTGTATAAGAGTGCCTGCAAGTCAGCTGATTGGTTCCTGCAAAGTCTTTCATGGGTGTCAGTGATGGACAGGATTAATGATTTCTCAGAAGCTGCAGATATGACAAAGACTTTTGGACAGCTTTGTGGCATCTGGGTGGGAACTGTGGTATTTTTATACTCTTTTACAATGGCATGTGCATTTGTTCCTCCAAACCCAAAGCTGTTGATCCCAGCTACCCTTCCAACTGACTCTTTTGTTTCCCATCTCATAGATTTAGCTGGAATACTTATATTCAGGGCTTTTACATCTACACTTGCACTGTCTTTAGAGTAGAAAACAGAAGGAACAATAGTGTCATGCTTCATCATTAAAAGTACCTTAATGAGTCCAGCCACTCCAGCTGCAGATTCTGTGTGTCCAATGTTGCCCTTCAGAGATCCAATCAGCAGTGTCTTTGAACCAGGTGGTTTGCCTTTAGCAATGACGTTTGAGATGCTTCCTGCCTCTGTTGGGTCTCCAGCTGGGGTTCCTGTCCCATGTGCTTCTATGTATTGGACATTTGCGATCTCAGACTTGGAGTAAATCCTCCTCAGCAACTCCTCTTGTTGAACCATGGAGGGTTTGGTGATTGGAGTGACAGAGTGCCCACCTTGGTTGACTGCTGTTTTGCTGATGATACCCCATATTTTGTTGCAGTCTTTTATAGCCTTTGAGCATAAAGTCAAGTCATTAGCAGATTACCTAGTATTTCTACTATATACAAATATTTGACATGAAAGGTCTGTAAAAAAAAATTCATCAACCTACACTTTTTAGAGGTTTGAGGAGTACTATACCACAGCCCTCTCCTCTGCCATAGCCATCTGCTCGAGCAGAGAAAGGTTTGCTGGTTCCTTCAGGTGAGATCATCTTTGCCTTGCTCAGAGCAACAAATACCCTCGGCTCAATAATACAGTTAACTCCTCCACATACTGCAATTTCACAGTCTCCTGGTTGAAAGAAAAGTTATTGGCTAACAGCTCTCTAAATTTTGTCCAATAGCTGACTTTTTTACAGCCACATATAAGATATTACCATGCTTTATAGCCTGGCAGGCTACATGAAGAGCCACCAAAGATGACGAGCAGGCACTGTCGATGGCAAAAGAAGGGCCAGTGAGATTGAAGATGAAGGAGATTCTGTTGGCTGCAACACTCATGGCTGTCCCAGTGCCACTGTAGTGGGTTATTGTGCTAGGGTTATTATTTCGGAGCATCTCATAATCCCTGTTCATAAGACCTGCAGCAGAACAATCATAATCAGAGAGTTACTTTACTGTATCTTTAAATTTTAACCCGGGATTTTAAGTACAACAGTTAGGACCATTAAGTATTTGTACAACAACACAGAATGTTTGTCATTTTGCCTCCGGACACCACCACAGTGGATTCTAAATCAAACAGTCATATGTGTCTGAAGTGCAGACTTTCAGATTTAATTCAAGGGATTTAGCATAAGTATTGCATTAACTATTGAGAAATTAGTCATTTTCATACCACATTTCCAGAGGCTCAAAAGCAATGGGACAATTGAATGACAAGCAGTTTCATGGCCAGGTGAGCCCTGTTACTTCAAGACAAATTAAGCAGGGTCACTAGAGTGTTGTGACTGTTGACAGAAGTAGCAGGATGAATTCTGAAGTGTACAGGGCTATATTTTCTGCTCAGATTCAGTCAAATGCTGCAAAACTGATCAGAAGGTGCTTTACAGTGTAAATGAGTAATGACCTAAAGCATACTGCAAAAGCAGCCCCCGAGTTTCTCAAGGCAAAGAAATGTTTTACTTGTCAGTAGCCAAGCCAGTTACCTGATCTCAATCTAATCTTTAGAATTGAAAACAATCCTTATATTTAAAATCGTGTTAGTTTGTCTCATTACTTTTGATCCTCTGAAAATTAGTGACCATGTACAAAAACCTGCTGTAATTCCTAAACGGAGGCAATATTACAAAAACTGTGTCATCGTCCAGATACTTAAGGACCTACCTGGAAATGGATGGTAGTCGGGAGTACCTATGTAGACGCCAGTTCTGCTTCCACTGATGTATTCCATAGCTATTCCAGCATCTTCTAATGCCCTGTATGTACACTGCAGGAGGAGTTTCTGCTGAGGGTCCATGAATTCAGCCTCCATCTCAGTAATGCCAAAAAACTTGTAATCAAACTCATTAAACCTATAATATAAAATAAGTTTGGCCATTATAACTCAAACATCTCTCAAGAAAATAGGACTTAAAAATAACTTGAACAATGTTTAAATCTTAGCAATAGCTCACAAGCTCATTGGACAGCCATGAGTTGCTTTACCTCCAGAGAATGTTTATAATATTTTGTGTTTATAATTTAAACATTATGATGTTCATATAAAAACTACTCTGTTGGCTTTTAAAGTAATTATTAACCACAAACATGTGTGACCGAGTGTTTAACAGTTTCAAGGTTTACAAATTATTAATTAATAAAGTACAGCATATAAAATGTTATGAGTGCAACAATAAACTGCTAAATTTGGGAATGCTATTTCAAGTGGCTCTGAAAATTATAATTATACAAAATAATGGAAATAACATAATTAAATATTAATAAACATTCAAATTATTATTTTGTTTGTTAACAGGTTAAAAATCAATTAACCACCAATTTACCACTCACTGATAATGGTTATAAAATGTTACCAACCTGTCTAAAATTATATGATGCTTACCCTTCTATTAGAGCTGCTTTGGTTGTTTGTATCTTGCCAGGTTTGCTGTCATCTGCATCATACCAAAGAGTGGTGTCAAACCTCTCAGCTGGAATATCCACCACACATTTCTTTCCCTCCAACAGAACCCTCCAGAAATTGCCCAGCCCCTCACCTCAAATAAGTAGAATAACAGACTGAGTATACCTTATCTTAAAAATTAAAGTTAAGGGGAAAATGTTAAGATTTATTTTGCATATCGTCAAAATAAGTCCTACCTCCAGGGAAATTGCAACCAACCCCAATAATGGCTATGTCATCCTCTGTGTCCTCCATTGTTCCTCCAATCATGAGGATGCTCTGGGTACTTATTCTAAAAGCTAAAATAACATTTCAAGCTTTTTCATAGTGAATATTCAACTCTGGTTGCTGTCTTTGGTCAGAACTACTGCTGCAGTATCCCTACAGTCTCTTTAAATAGTGGGTCAGGTTAAAAAGAGACAAAAGAACAGTGTGTTTGCTTTTTGCATCTCATGTGGAACTAAATACACTAATGATAGGTTAAGATTATTTAAAGGCAGCTGTAATTAAGCCTTTGCGCTTGCTAACTGACTGACAAAAGGTTCATTGTTAGGAATTTACCAGCCAACAGATTTCAAAACCTGATTTATCATTTGTCTCTTTACTTCAAACATGTTTAATGTGACAAAGAAAACCTGGAAAAGCAAAGGTAAATGCGACATACTTAGGAACTGTTTCTTGACAGCTGCTAACACCAATGTCAGCATTACTAAAGCAGCTACAATAATTAATTTCAATGGCTTAAAAGACCATCTCAAATTCATAAAATGACCTTTGACTCCTGTTGGGTGTATTGAGGCTTTCAAAGTCTTTCACATCAATGTTTTGGTAATACAGACACTAATGCTGTTTTGGTTTCAGCTAATTTCCACTCTCATTTACAGCTGTAACAGATTAACAGTGGAAAAAGCTCCAATAAACTCACTGCTACCTGACTGGCACCAAACAATGCAGAGGGACTGATAACCCGTAGGTTATCTGCTAAATAAATTAATAAATAACTATTACAAAGACATTTAATCAGTTTTATAAAGGTAATAATATGCTAATGCATTTAGGAGGCCCACGCATGACAGAAAAGAATTTTTACAAGACTGATTTGAAATCTTTATTTGAGCTTCAATAAGGCCTTAGTCTAAAGGAACAAACAGAAGCATCAAGTCGCTTCATTTACAAGCTTAAAGTATATACACACACACGCACAACTCCTCTTTTCTCAGTTACAGGTGAGCACAGAATAGGACATCAGGACCTACCACTATATTCAGAAAAAAATGACTTACCTTTGGGCACTTCAATAAATAAGAACAGCATATGGTAAATGCAAGTAAATTACACAATTTAGAGAAAAAACTCTAACATGAGGAGTTCCACAACGAACAGCGGTATCACCTGTGCCTGATCACAGCCAGATGGTACATCCCAGCTTGAGGTACTTTAAGGTCCTATGGTGTGTACTGGTCTGTATAAATATGTGAACAATCTGACACTTACTATCATCCTGACAAATTCATGATACCAAATAAAAATTGTTGTGAAAATCACTAATGATAACTGATGAATTTAGAAGAGGTTGAAACTCAATCATTTCGGTGTCAACTTCACATGGACAACAAAAGGGACTCAAACAGATGAAGGCCTCCAAAAGGCCTGTGCTTGATTGCACAGTTTCATGTATACATAAATCAAGAGTCTGAAATGTCTGCTGAGGTCTTCAGTGGTCCAGTGATTTGCCCTCCAGCACCATCTGGATCTCTTTGGCATCCAGAGTTTCATATCTTAGCAGGGCATCAGCCAGCTTTTTGTGCTCCTTACTGTAAGTCTTCAGGATGTTCTTAGCACGTTCATATGAGTCCTGAGTAGAAGATGAAAAATAATCAGAAATCAAGAAATCTTATTCTATCAGCTGTTCCTTTTAGGGGTCACTACAGCAGATCATCAGCCTGCATCTCACCCTATCCCTTGCATCCTTGATCCTTCTGCTGTTTTAATCTTTTATGCCTGCCTGGCTGCTCCATCTTCAACATCTTCTGTCCAGAATCAGAATCCTTTATTAATCCCCTGAGGGTAATTACTTTATATATACACCAGTACATCCTCTATCCCTCCTCTGCACATGTCTAAATCATCTCAGCCTTGCCTCTCTTTATCTCCAAATCGCTCAACCATCAATTCTCCCTCTGATGTACACATTTTGGGTCACTCACCCAGTGAAAATCTCAACATCTTCAATTATGCCACCTTGAGCTCCACCTCCTTCTTTTGTCAGTGCCACCATCTTCTAACCATACATCATAGCAGGTCTTACTACCATCTTGTAAACCTTCCCTTTCACTCTTGCTGCTATCCTTCTGTCACAAAGCACCCCTGACACTTATCTCCACTCACTCCTGCACTCTCTTCTTCACCTCTCTTGTGCACTGCTTTGGACGGTTGACCCCAGATATATTTAAAATCCACCTTCAGTACCTCTTCTTGCATGTTTACCATTCCACCTGCCTCACTCTCATCCACACACATGCATTCTGTCTTGCGTCTGCTGAATATCATTTTTCTCCTCTCTAGTGCATACTCCCAACCGCTCCCTGCTCTCACAACAGATCACAATATCGTCTGCAAACATTATAGTCCACAGAGACTCCTGCCTGACCTCGTTTGTCAACTTGTCCATCAGCATTGTAAATAAGAAATCTGCAATGCTGATGGCGAGTCCCACCACGATTCTGAACCCATCTGTCACTCCTGCCATACACCTTATGACTCCCCTCACTGTCTTCATACACGTCCTCTGACACTCCTGACTTCATCATACAATACCACAGTTCCTTTCTTGGCACTCCATCTCCTGATCCACAAAGACACAGTGCAACTACTTGTGACGTTCTCTATACTTCTCACTCTCAAAGCAAACATCACATCACTGCTTTTAATTTGCTCACCTTTAGTAAAGCTCTGACTTCCTGTTCGATGGCTGCTTGTGTCTCTGGGCTCTGTTTGGATACGTCCCCATAGGTCATGACACCAAGCTGCAACAAAACACAAACTGAGTGAACAATAGGTTTTCTCATCCACTAGCCACTTGTAGATACTGATCACCATAAACTGTGAGGGGTAATTTAAGCTAGAGTTACAAAGAGCTTTTCATTGAGCTGTGTCTAAGTACACAGTATGTAATAGTAAGCTATTAGGCTGATTTATGTCTGTGGCCTTTAAGAAGTTTCTCTAGGGTTTTTAACAATGAAGCAGTGTCCTTTGGCTGGTTGGAGATGTGCTCAAATCAGCAACTGCAGTGTTTGCTTTTAATAGAAAGACGTGGCAGATGGACTGAAAATTGATAAGGATCAAAAAAGCTAAGTATTGATTAAAAAGGTGATAATTTGCTCAGAAAGACATGTTATGTAGGCCTTCAGAACTCATATTTACTGTAAATAAAGATATAACCCTGTAACAGTGTATAAAGTTAAAACACATAACAGCACTTCTAACTTAGTAATGACATATTTTATGGTGGGTAGAATAAAAAAACAGACGTCATCTGCCACACATTTAAATTTTTACCTTGTCACTCATGCCGAACCTGGTCACCATCATTTTTGCAATTTTGGTTGCACCATCAAAGTCGCTGGAGGCGCCTGAAATACACAACAGCAGGAAAAGATTTGAACTAATGTTAAGTTCCAAATAAGCAGAGCATTCAGCCAATATTATCTGGTATAAAAGCATTTTTAACAGACTAGTAATTATATCAAGGTAATTTCAAAGCACACATTCACATTTGTTTTGTTATGTTGATAAAAGAACACAAATTAAATTATTTCAAAAAGCCACTGAACACTACCCCTCATTTACAGTTATGCACTGCTGCACTGCTCTGATAAACTTATTATAAAACACTAGTCACAGTGCAAGAATTTTATCTTTATTAAATATATACTACAAAATCGGTTCCTCTGTACCTGTGGTGATGTTGTCATCGCCAAAGATTAGCTCCTCTGCTACTCGGCCACCCATACTGACATCCATCTGAGCCAGCAGCTGTGCTCGTGTCTCACTCCAGCGGTCATTCTCTGGAAGCATGGACACCTAAAAGATGGGAGACAAAATCCAGATTACCTTTACGATCTGATTACAAGCGACTTAAAAAATACATGTAATATTGTGAGATTATAACAAGAGCTCACATGGCCAAGAGTTGGTCCTCTAGGCATGATAGTTGCCTTATTGATGGGCATTGCATCTTTGGTGTAATAGGCAACGATGGCATGACCGGACTCGTGGTATGCAGTGATGGTCTTATTCTTTTTGTCGATTTCAACACTTCGCCTTTCAGGGCCTGGCATGAAAAGCACACACAAAAAGAAATGATGGTGTTGTTCCAGTCTAATCATTTAAAATGTATAGATCAGTCTAATGTGACGCATGGGCTGCAGAGCAGATCACAGTACTGCAAATATTTACCCATGAGGATTTTATCCTTAGCAAACTCCAGATCCTTCAATGTGACCATTTCTTTCCCATCCACTGCTGCCTTCAGGGCCGCTTGGTTGACCAGATTCTCGAGTTCTGCCCCAGAGAAGCCCACCGTGCCCCGGGCAATTATCTCTGCATCAACAGCTGTGAAAGAATAAACACAGTGTTTCTATAAAGGTGAACAGAGTCAATAGTCCTTTAAAGAAATGTCAAACAAAAGATTTCTCTCAGGCTTAGTTTCAGCTCAGAAGGCTGAGCTCAGTTTTCTCACGAGTATTAAAAAAGACTACTGATTTAATACAGATTGGAAATATTAAAAATAGAAGAATATGAAAATATAAGCTTGAGATATCATTAATATTTCTTAAATATTTTACACTGAGGCCGACCTGGGTCGACTTTGATCTTGGAGAGGTACCAGTTGAGAATCTCTGTGCGACCTTTCACATCTGGGCGAGGAACCGTCACCTGCATGTCAAACCTCCCTGGCCGAACCAGGGCACTGAAAAGTGACCCAATGCATCGATAATTAGTTTTCAAAAGTTCACATGCTTCTCAATTCTCTCAGAAATTTTTTTCCTAAATAATCTAACTAAAAATTAATGCCACATCTAAGTTTATAAAGTCCCTTACCAATATCATAAATGAATGTGTTTCCTCTGAAGCTGCATAACTTAACAATTCTGATACTAAATGCTTGAAAGTAGTGCCATTCAAATTCACTTCAAAATTAGAAAAAAATTAAATGTTAACTGAAGATTTATTCATTGCACAGGACATTTAAATTAATGTCCCATGAAAATCTGACTGCCAAATAACACAAAACTTAGAATGAGGTCACATAGGTAAAACAGAGGGCAAAGTTCACAGGGTGGAAAGTAAAAGACTAGAACAGTTTTATAATGATGACCTATATCTACATACTGCATTGACCTACCTAACAGCAACAACTTATTCTACTTACCTAAGCCTACAGTCATGTGGAAAAGAAAGTGCATCTACTTTCAATCAAGGGTTTTACACATTAGGATCACCTGGTTCTTACCAAGTCTTAAAATTAGGTAAATACAAGAACGCATGACATATTACACTATGTTATTATTTATCAGACAAAAATGAAGCCGAAATGCAGAAAGTGTGTGAAAAACTAACTGCTGTGCTTGGAATCATTGTCCTGTTACATGACCCAGTTTTGGCTGAGCTTTAGCTGTCAGACAGGTGGCCTCATATTTGACTCCAGAATACTTTGGCATGCAGAGGAGTTCATGATTGATTCAATGACTGCAAGGTGCCCAGGTCCTGTGGCTGCAAAACAAGCCCAAATTATCACCCGTCCACCACCTTGCTTGACAGTTGGCATAATGTGTTTGTGCTGATATGCTGTGTTTGTTTTTGTCAAATGTGGCGCTGTGCATTAGGACCAAAACATGTCCACTTTGGTCTTGTCTGTTCAAAGGACATTGGTTCAGAATCTTGTGGTTTGTTCAGATGCAAACCCAACGGACTTTGGGGTCAATTTGCTGATATATCCAATCCTGGGAAGACTGGCTGGATGTTTTTCACTTGTCAATTAGCTTTTCTCACTGAGAATGATGGTAATAGGACTGGTACTTATATAGCGCTTTTCTACTCTAACTGAGCACTCAAAGCACTGTTTACTACAAGTCTTATTCACCCATTCATACAGCGTTTTTATTCTATGCCATAAGTGCATTTTAACTAAACCAGCCACAGGGGCCCACAAGCCAGTGTACTCCTAGTGCACGTCCCAAGTCCGGGTAAATAGTGAGGGTTGTGTAAGGAAGGGCATCCGGCGTAAAAACTTTGCCAAATCAAACATGCAAATTCATAACACAACTTCCATACCGGATTGGTCGCTGCCCTGGTTAACAACGACGGCCTCCAGTGCCGTTAGCCAACAGGGTGCCCGTGGAAACTGTGCTACTGTTGGCCGAAGACCAAGGAGGGGGAGAGGGGGAAAGCGTGTTAGGAGACAGAGAGAGAAAAGGAAAGGTAGGCGAGTGGAGGTGAGAGTAGGGACTTTAAATGGAGGGATTATGACTGGTAAAGGGAGAGAGCTGGCTGATATGATGGAGAGAAGGAAGATAGATGTATTGTGTGTGCAAGAAACCAAGTGGAGGGGAAGCCAGGCTAGGAACATCGGAGGTGGATTCAAACTTTTCTGAAATGGAGTAGGGGAAGAGTATGTGAAGAGTGTTCTGGAGGTGAAGAGAGTGTCAGACAGAATGATGACTTTGAAGCTGGAAACTGAAGGTGTGATGCTGAATGTTGTTAGTGCATATGCCCCACAAGTTGGATGCCAATTAGAAGAGAAAGAGGAATTCTGGAGTAAGCTGGATGAAGTGGTAGAGAGTATTCCCAGGGGAGAGAGAGTGGTGATTGGAGCAGAATTCAATGGGCATGTAGGTGAAGGGAACAGAGGGGATGAGGAGGTGTTGGGTAGGTATGGTGTTAAGGAGAGGAATGTGGAGGGACAGATGGAAGTGGATTTTGCAAAAAGGATGGAAATGGCTGTAGTGAACATGTATTTCAAG
>VUQH01089237.1:16379-30922 GCA_015106775.1 Etroplus canarensis | reverse complement strand
CTCCTTTTAATTACAATCTAGACACTTAGGATTATTCCATGTCACTCCACACATAGGATCTTGGGGGGCAGGATGATAATCCAGAGTCAGGTGGGTGGGGTTGCGGAGGTAGCCACGCTCACCCCCCTCAATTTTATTTTGCACCTTAGACACAGAGGGGTCCTTTGCCGGGGGTGGGGGGGGTCCTTTGCGTATCATATGTCTGTTTTTCTTATTTCAGTTGCAGTATGCACTTTATAGATGCAGTGCTTGGCTTCCGAATGTGCGCTCTTCCTCTTTTTTCTCTCTTATCTTCTTCTCTCTTTCTCTCTTTTCTCTTCCCTACCTGTCTGCTCTGGCAAAAAATAAATAAAGAAAGAAATGTATCAACAAGAGGAGCCTATAAAGTTTATAGAACTCCTTTTGGCAAATCAAATGTGTTTGGCACAATAAAGCATTCAGAAGATGATTCTGCTTGCTAATGCTGCCAGACAGGACAGGTCTAAAAAAGAAAAAAAAAGTAGGGAGCAGTAGAATGAGAGCCCAGAAAGGTGGAGGTATGCACTGGAGAGAAGAGGAATGAAAGTCAGTAGAAGCAAGAAAGAATGTGTGTGTGAATGAGAGGGAGGCTGGTAGAGAGACCTGCTATGATGTGTGGTTTGGAAATAGTGGTGCTGACAAAACGACAGAAGGCAGAGCTGGAGGTGGCAAAATTGAAGATGCTGAGATTCTCACTGGGAGTGACCAAGATGGACAGGATCAAAAATGAGTCCATCAGAGGAACAGCTCAGGTTGAGAAGTTTGGACATGTGCAAAGTAGGGATAGTGAATATATTGGCCAAAGGATGTTGAAGATGGATGGAAAGACCACAGAGGAGGTTCATGGACATACTTACATAGTGCTTTTGTACCCTGAGTATTCAAAGCACTTTTTACTACAAGCCTCATTCACACAGTGCTTTTTTCTATGATGCACACATTCACACTCCAGTGGATGCATCAGGGGTAGTTTGAGGCTGAGTATCTTGCCTAGGGACACTTTAGCATGTGGACTGGAGAAGCCAGGGATTGAACCACCAACCTTCCTGTTAAAAAACAACCTGCTCTACCTCCTGAGCCACAGCCACCCATGTAGTAGAGGACATACAGAGGCTTGTAGTGACAGAAGAGAATGCAAACGATAGCCTTAGATAGAGGCAGATGACATGCAGTGGTGACCTCTAACAGGAGCAGCCAAAGAAGAAGAAGAGTATATATTTAGATGTAGCTTATTGACCTTTCAGGGCCACAATAGTAAAAGAAAAAATATAAAGAGGGGTATGCAGAGAGGCTACTGTACTCATATAGCAGACATACTCTAACTTTAACATTAATGACACTCTTGAGAGAGCATGTGCCAGTCTGTCTGTATGCTTTACTCTCTGAATCTATCATCACCATTTACTCGTTACAGTTGTGCACACTGAGCTGTCTCTAGCCTGGCGTCCCATGGACTTAAGGTGCTTTACATGAGTCTGTGTATTTTATGTGTGCATATGCACAGTGTATTCAGTGTGTAGTCAGTCCCTGTTGTAAGCTGAAGGTTATGGCTGTTGACCTTGCTGGCATCCATCCATTGACTTCTTGAGGTCGCCCTGGTCTGGGGCCTGACTGGACGCTGACACAGGACTGTAAGAGTCTGCTGTCACTTTATCTTTCTTTTCTTTCACACTCTCTCTCTTTCCCTGACAGAAAGCTGACACAAGAATGTAGGGCTGTCCCCTCCTTTCTTCTCTCTTTCTCAGCATCTTTTTCTATCTGCAGTGTACCTCCATCCGATGTCTATTATTTTTGTCCCATCATGTATAATTTATTCATCTTTTACACTGTACATTTCCCTGTTTTCACACTGTGATTTGGTATCTTTAATTTATCTCTATTTAAATATTCATATTGTTTCTGCTCTGTCATCAGTTTAATGTCTAAAACATTTAATCTTTTTGGCTGTTTAAAGTCAGACTAAAAAAAAAATCCAGTGGGCAAATTCACCTTGGATAAGTCTAATTAAAAATCCTGCATGTATAGGTGGGCACTGAAAGACAAGGGGGAAATTCTGCAGTGTATATACTGCTGTTTAGAAATACAGTATGTTCTTTTCACACTTGCTAGCTAATTTATTGAAAGACATTTAAAATCTGGTCTTAAGTTACCTTGATTATGCTTTTTTGGTAACTTTTATCACCCAAATGTACTGCATTTTATTAAATGCTGTCTTTTTCTTCCTTCGAAGTTTGATATGAAGCACTGGAATCAACATATTTTCCCTCTTTGCAGAAAAAATATTTATGCTGTAAGACTGCAGGTTTTATTTGGTATAGATATGTGTGCGTGGATGTGCAATATCCTTATGTGAGCATATGTTTGCCAATCTACTATCTCTAGAGTTCTGTCTATGAGGCACTATATACTTCCTGTTTCCTGCTTTCTTGGCCAATGATAACCTGATACACCCCTGAGAGTTCTGTGGGGGCAGCGATGAAGCCAGAGGAGTTGAAGAGGCAAAGGATGAGAAGTTAAACAAGATGGGGCAGAAGTGATGTTTTGAGGTTAAGTAAGGTGTCAAGCGATGAAGATGAAAAGATTGAATAAGATTTTCTGAGCAAATACAGCAAGATCCCTCTGATTTGATCTCCACCATGAGAATAGAATCACAGAGTAATTTCCAGGTCCTTTGCTCCTCTATCAAAAGCAAATTACACAGACATAGCCGCTCAGATGTTGTGTCATGTGGGTCTGACTGAGCCACTATCTCTGTGTCCAACCGCTGAGGACACAATGTGGTTTGTTATTCAGTTCTTTTTAATTGGTTTCAAGTCTGCCTCATTTGCATATGCATGCCAAGAGGGCATCTTATTGGAGAAGAAGTGGGAATGGAAATGGGCTGAAAAGCACCCTGAGAGAGAGAAAAAAAGAGGAAGAGAGAAAGGGAAAGAGAGTGCTGTATAAAGGAGACTAAAAGGAGGAATGAATGAACAAACAAGTGAATAACAGACGGGATGTGAGTAAGTGCTTCTAGAAAACTCAGTCTCTCTGGTTACCACAGCAACGAGAGGTGCAAGTTGGCTCTGCTCCCTACGTAACCAATTATGTCTGTGTGTGTCTGTGTGTGTGTGTGTATGTATCTGCTATCTAGTACTATTGATATGCAAAAAAGAGAGAGCATATCCACGTGAGGGTCTGCGAAATGTTTGCAGGGCATTTGATTTTAATGTAATGTGTTTGCATCTGTTATCTGTGTCATGCTGTCTTCTGTCAGTCTATCACCAGCCACAGTTTCTGTCCTCTTCTCAGACAGACTCACACACAAGCGAACAAAATCCACCATGTTTGCACAGTTGTGTTCCTAGGCTGTTAACAAAAAGCTGCACACTGGGCTTGTTACAAGAACACAATCACAAGTGGTTCCCCCTAGTGAGAGACACAATCTAATGTACCCTGTTTTCTTGAGGTTCACATTTTATATTTTGGTTTCCATTTCCATGTGTTTATTAAGATCCAGTTATCCAAAAAAGAACATTGCAGTTATACACTTTTGCCTATTTGGCTTACAGTTGTTTTTGCAAAATATATTAAAGCTATATATGCAATTCCCTTTTGGTTTTCAAAAGATGGTATACAAGGATTTTTTTAGGGTTGCATGTATGAGTTTTTTTGCCACTGTTTTTTCGATTCTTCTTTTTGGAGGGTAGGGTAGCTTTAATGAAAAGTATGTTGTCCAGCCATATATAAGCAATGTTTTATATTTTATATGTACTTTTGTACAGTGCAATATGGAATAACTGAATTAATGAAAAATATCAATATCAAACATATAAATAGGCATACATTTTATAATACACAAATGTGATTTCAGCAGATGATAACAAAGCAGATGAAAACCACTTCTAATGAATCATGCTTTACTGCTGAAAACATAAGGAAACTTTCAGAACGTGTCAGTTTAAACTCTGCTAGCAAGTTCCTCATTCAGACATAAAACTCAATGCTAAAAACAGTTTTATCCAACCCCAGCTCTGTTAGTTACCACTGCACAGTTTCAATCAATGTGGTAGTAGAGCTGAGCAAGTAACAACATATACCAACATGTACTAACTAAATACTGTAAGTATTTAGGCAATCATTTCAGTTCTTTAGCAAAACTGTTTCATCAAGCAGAGTATGTTTGTTCACAAGTTAATATTTTAACCTTTAGCTGTCAGTGTCTGATTTATTCTTGTAAAGTAATTTACATAACATTTATGAGTTTTAAAAACAGATTGGACAAGGAAATGACTATGGTTGGTGTCAGGCTGAAACATATATGACCATGAACATATATATACCTATATATATACATTTGAGCGTGGCAGCTTCAGTGCTGAGTGGAACCATTTTTGACCAATCAACCATCTTCAGAAATCTTTTTCCAGTCATGGTGTTTATACAGTTTAAGTCTTTACTGAGGACTTCTAAAGCTGAATTGCAGGAAGATCTCCTTCTCTCTGTCTCTCACACACACACACACAGAGTTATCCTACCCTGTGACATGCAGCCTATACACACAAGTCTTTGTCAGGACGTTCTTTGTGGACTTGTACCTTTTCAGGGGAGCCATTCTGTCCCTCAGTGGGACCACCAGTGAGTTAGAGAACCTGCCAAGTCGGACTCTGGCACTAATTGGCTCCACTATTAGAGGCTCACAGAGCCACACTTAGACTACAGAAATAAGCTCGTCAGTGTGAGGATGGAGGTTGGGCATGGTGCCTGCTCAAATGCATGAGACGGAGAGAGAGACAGAGGGAGAGAGAGATTACTAATTAGGGGTCTCTGATGAACATGAGAAACCTACAGAAACAGTTCAAAACCCTCCACCCTGTAAGTCTCACATACACACACTTACCATCTTTTGGCCAGGGCAGTTAATTGGTTGGATGGTGCTGATGGTTTCTGGTGGTGGTTGAAGGGAATAGGGGGGTCTTTTGTCTGATGCACTTCAGCTGCTCTGACTGACAGCAGGGACAGGAAGTGAGGGCGTGGGGCTTAGAGAGGAAAAGAGCTTTTCTCTCTATGCTGCCTTCCTCAGATTAACATTCTCCTCCAACTCTCCAAATTCCTCTCATCCTCTCTGCTTTTCACTCTCGTGCTCACTCTCTCTTCACTCTGACTTTGCTCTCTCCTGCATCGTTCCGTCCAGTTATATCCATTTACATGCAGCATCATGCAGTACTGGTTTTTGGAACATTCGTACTGGCTTTTGTTACCTCCCTCTCCCTTTGTTCATTCCTTCAGTAGCAAAAGATTAGGTTAGTCAGGGCACTATGGCAGCAAAAGTATATTGCTGAAAAATGCTCATACAATTGTGCCTCTGACAAGAAGTGACTGATTATCTGCCCAAGCTCTATTAGAAATAAATCACATGAAACTCAGACAAAGCTTGACCTCAGTACTGGCCTTGAAACCTGACGTATGTTACATGGGTTAATTGTAAGGTTTTTAAATCAAATTTGGATGGAAACTACATGCACTTTGATAATTAATACTGAAGGGGTGTGAGAAGTGAGTGAGAAGAAAGCATTACATCATGGGATTTTCAAAACCTCCTCTTTCCACAGTGTGACTGCTGAGTTTGCGTGGGAACAGAAACATTATCTTTTTATCACCCTCATAAGTACATCTGCCTAAAGAGGAACAAGTTCCTCTGCTCTCCTGCTCTGCTTTTTTCTCTTCTGCAGACAGAAATATACCTAACAGACTGATAGCATCAATGGTTTTATTGTTGTAACAAGTTAGATGTTTGGATTACATTTGAATGGCTGCTTTATTGTAGTGTACCTGTATACTCTGAGTTTAATACAAGAAGGCAGGAATGAAGAATGGACAGTCAGTGATATAGGAGACATCTTATAATATTCTGGATTTTTCATTGATGGAGGAGACCTAGAGTTAATTCCTGTTCTTTCTAACCAGCTAATAAAATTATTTTTATTTATTATTGAAAGGGAAAAAAAAACATCAGGCAGAAATTACTTTTCACTATCAAGTATTTCACCCTTTATATCTTCCAGCATGCCTGGAGGAGATGTTTAAAAAATTGGCAAGTTACTGACCCTGATATGATGTGTACAGATTTGTGGATGTGAAAACTTCTCTATATGTAATGGAGAGATGAGAAATGTACCAACAACTAGTTTTCTAACAAATATAGCACTGTATAAGGGCAGAATTAAGAGATGGTATGTCATCAAAAAATACTTAGATTATCCCAGGAGTAAACTGCGTATCAGTCATTGTTCTTCATGTCATTTGCTGTGAATAAAGCTCTTTCTAAAGTTATTACAGTGTTAGAAATTGTAGTTTAAAAAAAATGTATTCTTGACTTGATGAGTTAGAAAAGAATTACGTGGATAGCTTTCAAAGTTTACATTTTTCTTGTACCAAATATTTTGCCTGTAACAAAAGGAGGGAATTTCATTCAAAGAATATGCAGTTAACTTGTCTAAGTCTGATTGCAGAGGCCTCACATTAACATTGGTTAAACTTGAAAATAATTTTCTGCACAAAAGAGGGACTGGGAAATTTGTCCCCTGTCACACAGAGCAAGTCCATAAGTATGGAGGTCACAAGGTCGGGGGCAGATCCAGGTTGGAGTGATGGTGTATACCCAGCAGTCAAGCAGTGGTTTTTGCTGGGGTACTGTTAAGCAGCATCCTGTGGGGCTGAAAAAGGAAGCCAACACAGAGGTGCCAAAGACTTAAGTTCCTCTTGCAGAAGCTTAAGGTTGGCTTCAAAAAACAATCCAGATGGACTCTTGTGTTACACAAGTAACACAAGGTGAAGTTTTACTTCACATCACTTGTGTAAATATAGTCACATTGGAAAGCACCAATATTCTCCCTTATCAGCCAACAGGATGAGGTAGAGTACAGTTACAGACAGTATAAAAGATGCTGCAGCTTCTGAATCTGAAAAGTGAAGCTGATGCTTAAGTGCCTTAAACCTGAATTCACTCTAATGGACACTAGGAGATGACTGTAGTTGCAGAAAGACTTCTTCTCCTATAGAAGTCTACAGGAATAGGATCCGCAGCCCTGACCCCTGTACATACCTTCCAATTGAGAGTATGAAGTGAATTATTTATTTCAGTTTTATAAATTGAGGTCATTCTAAATGAATTATCCGGTATGCCCATTGGCCTATGAGGTTATTGACAACATCAGTAAACAAGACCTTCTGAATGTTGGTGGCTTCAGGAGACCCCACAGTCTATGGGAGAATCCCAGCTGATGATTTTTTTGTGATGGAGAATGAAGTAATTTTTTGCTAATGTTGAAAAACAATTATTATATGAACACCTATTCGCATTGCCCAGCAAAAGTTCACATCAGTTGGATAGGCTTTATATGTAATTGTCAAAAATTTGGCATTGCTTGTGGTGTGAAAGGATCATGAGTAATATTACTGGCAATTTGTTTAGTTATGTTTTTTTTTTTTCCTTTTTTAAATTTTCACCTCATACAGCCAAAGAACTGATGAGCTAATGCCATTGGCAAGGCCCCTGTCATCTGTCTGTCCACAATTCACGGGAATCACTGCTCCTTCTAGAGTGCTGGTCAGATTTTAGGGAAAATTTCACACTCTGATGACCTAATGGGTTTTCATCCAAATTGTGCTCAAGGTCATATTTGCCCTTTAATTTGCACTTTTCCCATTTTCACAAGAATCACCTCTCCCAGCAGTATTGGTCTGGATTGCAGTGTTCATAAAATGAGTGTTTGCCCCTCTGCCATTTGTGCATAAATGCCATCATTAGTTTTATCTATGACATAATAATGTCTTTAGCTAGGTTAGGGCTGGTCAAGAACTAGGACAGTGGTGTAGACATAGCATCGGGTCCTAGCGGGCAATAACAATAATAACCTGGTTTGCCAACATGATCAGCATAATTTCCCATTTTTACTAGTAGAGCGCTTAAAGATAATTTTGCACCATTCCACTGTCACTATTCCTATCATGCTGGCAGATTGTTGATGGTGCTCTTCTTTTAGATGTTAGACCTATGGCTTTTGTGACCATTTGAAATATGGTTTTGCCACAATTTTTGTAAACCACTTGTAACCTGTTAGATGGTGATGACCATGATCTTATAAGTCATGAACATGGAGTGGTTCTGTTGGCAGGTTCCCACATTAGGAAGGCGTGGTTGGTGCATACTTATCACCATTAGGCTAACATTATACTGGTTATCAGTGCATGGGGTGGGGTGGCATTTTTGGCCTATTTAAACATGGGAAGGCTGTGTAAATTTCATTATAATTATGGGCTCAGCATATGGAGAAATAGCTTTAGGAAAGGATCAGTTTGGACAGGATAAACTAAAGAAACAATATAGGAATCTTGGTTTACTGAAGCTATCTTCTTGGATGGTCTGCTAGCACAATTAACCCCACTGCAAGTCATATTATTTGTTCCTGACTCCATTAAAATGTTCCAAAAACTCAGGTTCAGTTCAGTGTTTTAAGTTAACAGTGTTCGCATCTACCTGCCAATAAAACTTTAAGCCTTTAAAAAAAAAAAAGTTCTATTAATGTGTTTTGCTTTAGTCTGCCAAATCACAGTACTTCTCATACCTTAGTTAGGATCCATTACAGCTGCCTTAGTAAGTTCAAAGAAATGTTTTCAGAGGATAAATGTTATGTGAATTTCCTGGCCATTCATTTGAGGTTCCAAGAAATACATTGCAGTATCACTGTGAAAAATTATTTTCTGCTAGGTACAGTTCAGGTCAGAAAAATAAAATACAGCAGTTTAGCATATTCACATTTTATTTCCCATGTCTTCAGTCTTTGCTTTTACTTTCTGCATTACAATCAACTTAAAATGATTTGCTATCGCTGGTTATCTCCCAACAAAATCAGTCTGGCAATGCACTGACATAAAGTAAACTGCTACAAACAAAAATATGACAGCAAACAAACATTTCATATTGTGCCTTAATTACACACTGTATATCCCTTTCACGCACACATGCAGAACAATAACCTCAATGTGTTTCTAAGATGTCACAAATAAAATTTAAAAGGAAACTGAGCCAAGAAAAAGACAAAAACAGAGGAGTGAAATTGGTTCAGAAGGAAAAAAAGAGAAAAAAAAATTGCTGGGGGAGTGAAGGAGAGTGAGAGTGGATAATCAAATTTAAAGTACAAACACACTTTAAGAGCATTAGCTGACCAGAATAATGGAATAATTTAAACTCCTGCACGCACAGACACAAAGTATGCTCCCACACAGAAAATAACTCTTATACATACAGGAGACATCACAGAATAAAACTTAATAAATAAAAAAAAAAACAACATAAAACAGTCATGTGCTATCTATACAGGTGCAACAGAAACAGACATCTCCATGAGCAGAAAAAGAAAGAACTACTTTATACTCAGCACCATCTGTTTGTATGCATGGGTCTCTCCTACATAAATACACAAAATATACACACAGGAGGAAAGGACAACGAGGAAACAAAATTCCAGTATAGACGTTACAGAAACGTTACCATCAGCTTTGGGCTAGATTCAAACAAATGAGGTGACTAAAGTTGAGGTTTCCATATGGTGACATGTGAAATGATGTATTATCATTCAGTTTGTCTGTCTGTTCTGTGGGTTTAATGTTTGTTCAAAGTGCACAAGGGTTTTCTGCAGCTCATGCTTCTTGTTCTATACTGCTTTATTATACTAAAACAATTAATAAAAACCATGAAAACATCAATATGTGGATGCTATACATTCCGCCTATATGTTTTACTGATGTGAAGAAATTCAAACCAAACCTGTGTTAGTTGGTGGTGCTTACATCCACATTTTATGTACTGTACAAAGTTTGTCTTCATAAAGACGTGAGCATTCTGCTTTAATGTGATATGAATCATTTCAGTTTTGGATAAAGCAAGGCAAAGAGCACATGAGTGATCACCCATGTCCAGTGTGGCCAAGCAGGGAAGGGTTACAAAGGTGAGGAAGTAAGGTCACAGCTCAAATCTGGTTACATCTGATTTGGTTCCATTTTATATGATGCTAAGATATGAAAGCTGTTTGGTCACCTCTGCATCCCATTCAAGCACTGATACCTTAGCTTGCCAAAAAAAAGGAAGGAGGCAAGCAAGGAAGGCCAGAATAAACCAAATGAATATAAAGTTAAAGTGCAGGGCAACAATGAAGAAAGCTAGGAAGAGGAAATAAGAAGGCAGGTCAGTTGGATCTCTAAGCTAGTCAGTGGGGGAGATCCAGTTTCCCTAAATCACCTGTAAAAGTGTCAAAGGTAAGACGGCTTTAAAAAACTACATAAGCCACTGGCTCTCTAATACTACCACAACCCTGGCAAGAAGCTTTAGTGAAAGACTGGCTGTGAAAAAGGAGCAAGTGGACTGGGTTTCAAGTTAGGAGTCTTAAGTGCCTGCTTGTTGCAGCCCTGTGCAGCTATATGTGAATCTCAGAGGCTATATGGTGTCTGAGGTCAAGGGTTACAGCTCATGAAGGTTAAATTCTGGTGGTGAAAGGTGAAAACATTCACTGAAAGCCATCCAGATTTCTTACTGTGGCTTATACATCAGTCTAACTGAATTAAAAGGCAGGTACATGACATACCTTCAGAAACAAGAAGTCAGCTCAATTGGACCAACAGAATAAATCTATCCAGGAGATGAACACCTATGTAGTGCTTATGTACCATTTGGGACTGTGTTTACAGTAAGGTCAAGTTTAAATCTAAACCATTTATCCAACAGTCAAAGTGAGAAGTGTGACTATTTCACCTGTGAAAGCTTTCTTCTTAGCTCATCCAACAGCCCAGGCACTGGCTGTAAATACACTCAAACTGCAGCACTAATCCCTGTGATTAGTATCAGAGTCGGACAGCTGATCGAGGTTATCCGAATTCCCATGGACATTGTTGCCGTGCTCATTTTCAGGCTCTGCGTCCTCATCGTTGCTTTCTGCGCTGTAGTCTATTGCCTCCAAAAAGGATGGCTCATCCTCCTCCATCACATAGGTAGTTGGACTGCTGGATAACAAAATACAAATGTCATCAACACTGGCATTGTGGTTAAGGGATAAACTGGAAACAATGCCTGTAACAGGCTGTCAGTGTAAATTTTGAGTTGCAAAGCAATTTTTTTTTTTTTTTTTTTTTACATACAAGCCAAAAATGGCAAGAGCATTCTGACAGAATTAGAATCCTTAAAATGCTTCTTTATCTGAATAGGATTTTGCTTTATGATGTTAGAGACATAATTTAAAATCACTGTGAATGAAATAATTGTAGGTCACGTCCTTATTTTTACTGCTGATTTGGCTATCAAGTAGATTCAATTTTTATTTTGACTGACCAATAAAGTCTTCAGTTTAGAAAATGCCAAAACTAAAAAGTGAAATTTATCTATTTTTTCTAAGAACTTTGATAAAGGAGAAATGTACAATATTGTGTTTTGAACACAAAAAGGCAGGACATTGAGAAACTGGATTTTTAAATTTTTCTGGGTGATACAGTACCCTTCAAGAGTATTGGAATAGCAAGGCTAATTTGTATATGTTGTGCACTGAATATGACAAGAGAGATCAGAGTTTCAGCTTTTATTTTCCCGGTATTTATATCTAGATATGTTAAACAACATTGCAAATAACAATTTCTATCATACCACCAGATTTTCAAGTGAGTCAAAGTATTAAAAGATGACAAGTGACAGGCGTTCACCTGTGAAGGCTGCATTTATAGTTAAGAAGGGCAGCCCAACACATAGACCAGAGAGCTGTCTATGGGAGAAAAGCATGCCACTTTGAAGCTGAGAAGAGGGAGAAATCCATCAGAGGTATTTCAGAAACACCGGGCATAAGAAGAACTATAGTTTGGAATGGAAACCATCACTGTACGGACCATCAAAACAATCTTCCAAAGAAAACAACAAATGACAGACAAATGGTGAGAATAGCAAAGAAACACCCAAAATAATAGTCTGTAACATGATGAACAACCTCAAAAGAGCAGGAGTGGAAATACCCATCTACTGTTCGAAGGAGACTTGGAGAACAACAATATAGAGACCATACTGTAAGATGCAAACCACTGATCAGCAGTAAAAATCAGAAAGCCAGAAACGTACAGAGATGAGCCACAACAGTTCTGGAAAGTCTGATGGACCGATGAGAGAAAGATTAACTTCTACCAAAGCAATGGAAAGGCCAAAGTATGGAGCCAGAAGGGATCTGCTCATGATCCTAAACATACAAGCTCATCTGTGAAGCATGGTGGGGGCTTTGTCATGGCATGGGCTTCCATGGATGCTTCTGGAACAGGTTCAGTCAGTCACTTTTATTGATTAGGTAACTCATGATTTCAGTAGCAGCTAAACACAAACATTTAAAGATAAATGCATACAAAATAAGCAGAAAGAGCAGGAAGAGTTTTATCTTGCAGCAAGACAATGATCCAAAACATACCGCCACCTCAACAAAGGATTTTGTGAGGAAAATACTGAAGATTTTGGACTGGCCAAGTCAATCACCAGATCCCCAATGAACATGCATTTCACCTCCTCAACAGAAGACTGAAGGGACCAATCTTGCAAAACAGACAACTAAAAGATGCTGTGGTAAAAGCCAGGAAAGGCCCAAACAATAAAGAAACAAGAAATCTGGTGGAGTCTATAGATCGTACTGCTTGATGCAGTTGTTGCAAGCGAAAGTTTTGCAACCAAATATCAAGTTTTGTTTTTTAATTTAATTGAAAACCTTATGTTTCTATAATTATGCTCACTTGAAAAATTGGGTGGTTTGATATAAAATGAGTTAGGTTGTTGTGTAACATATTAGGTGTAAATACCAAGGAATAAATGCTGAAACTCTGATCTCTCTTCTCATATTTATCTCTTGGTCTCACACACAAATGTCTTCAGTGTACAGGAAAAACAAATTAATTGGCCTTGCTGTGTCATTACTTTTGGAGGGGACTGTAAATGACTTGGCTAAATGTAAGGAAATACTCTTTTCCCAACTCTACTGCTATGTACATAAAGGCAAAATGCCAGAAAAAATAATCTTACTGTAGGGTAATTTTGTAAGAGTAATTGTTTCAATTCCAAATAACAGATAAATGTAAAGACAGCGCTTCACAGATTTATTAGACCACCTGTCATGAAACCGAGAAAGACCATACAGCTTCATGAAGTGCTTTAATGCAGACTCTTTCCTGTTCCGTGAGTTCTCTACACTTTACCATTTCAAACAGGACTGAAGAATTTCAAACTGGATTCACCTTTTTATACCCAAATGTTAGTCGACTCACTGGACTTCTCTAAAAAGTCAGAAATTAGTGTAACATTCAACCACTAAAACCAATTTTTCTGTTTGTGAACACAAGTAAATAACAATTAGATATCTTAATGAAGAAATAATAATGTGCTTTATTATTATCATTTCTGTGTAAAATACTGGTGTATTAAGCATTACAGAAACATAAAAAATGATTCTGAAAATTACCAATGCTGTTAATGTAAGGCAGCTGTGGCATAGACCTTACATTGGGGGGGTGGTGGTGTAATAAATTTGTTAAGCACTACATATACACGATGTAGAAAATGCAAATAACAGACCCTAAAATAAGCAAAAATATTATACGTACATATTAACATAAGATTTACAAATCACAAAAAATAAAGCTTCTAATAGTCAGTACTTGTGTGCTCTGACCAGTGAAGCTGTTATTTTTTTTTCCTGTGGGTCTTAATGGTTAAATGGTTGCTGGTTCTTTGAGGTTTTAGTGGCTTTAGTGGGTTTTTAATGGTGTTAATGGTCTGAAATGTGATCCCAGGGAGACAGTCGATCAGGGGGCTCAGACAATGATCTCCCACCGAGCTCACCAGAGTATGAGTGCATGAGAGACGGAGATACAGAGAAATTACGTATCAGTATATGTACAGTAAATGTGTACTCTGTGTGTGTGTGTGTGTGTGTGTGTGTGTGTGTATGTAATGCATGTTGTCCAAGCAGATAATGAAAGCTATGCGTCAACCATTACGAGCCATTACAGAAATACCAAACCAATTTTTTCCCCCATTTTCTGTATCCACCAAATGCAGTCATCTCCATATAGCATCTGTCTGAATAAACAGATCCATATAGATTCATTAAAACCTGAATTGCCTTTATTCCTATAAGGGAAAACCTCTACATCTCCAAAACTAAACAGTTTTGGACCATTTGTATTCATGCAAAAACAGACCCCATGCTCGTATCCACCCATTGAAGCACTCTAGTTATTTGCAGACACATCCCAATGGCCAGAATATCATTGTTGTGATGAACTCTTAAATGGTTAAGTGGTACTATACCAAGGCCCACGAATAAAACCATAAATCTAGGATAAGAGCAACTAATCCCAGAGGGTACTAACACACACACACACACACACACACACACACACACACACACACACACTCACTCACCCAAACACTTTTGGAGTCCCTTAATGATCAGACACATAAATGATGAATGAAT
>VUQH01089237.1:0-16359 GCA_015106775.1 Etroplus canarensis | reverse complement strand
CTGTAAAAGTGTCACATGAGTGTCATACTGGCCAGTCGTCTTCTCTCTTTTATCTTCATGTGCGTCATTAAAAAAAAAAAAAAAAAAGCTGCTGCTCTTCTCCACTACTCTACGCTACTCTCTGCAGCTTCACATCCCTCTTTTACTGACTGCTTGGCTGCTTTCAGAAATTACAGCAGACACAAAAAACAAACTGAGGAAAAAATTAAAAGACTAAAATAATAAAATGTAGAATTTAACGCAAATATGGATGGGAAAGAAAAGCCAAACTCGAGGGAAAGAAAATACGCAGAAAAAACAGTCTGCATGCGTGCACGCCGATAATTGTCATGCGTGGCCATTCCTTGCACTAAGAGAACGTCACACTCTGTTGGAGACGGCCTGAGCTTCCATCTGAGATCAACAAATTAGCTCCATGAACAGAAATCTGTGTGTGTGCGTGTGCATGTGCACGAGTGTGTATGTTTGTGTGTCTGCCTGCATGTACAGGTAAGGTAACACACACACACACACACACACACACACACACACACACACACACACACACACTCACTCACCCAAACACTTTTGGAGTCCCTTAATGATCAGACACATAAATGATGAATGAATATATCAATATGAGAGTAGAATAGGTTAGTAACAGAGAGATGCAGAAGATGCAGAAAGAAAGAGATGTAAGCATTAAGTGGTTTTGAGTATAGAGCCATCATTTTGATTCGACTTCTTTAACAAAGCAGGAGCTAATGTATTAAAATAAGAAGATAACCTTGGTGGTCACAGCTTGGGTTTGGCCAAGTTTAATAATTTATTCACAGTGTTGAACGAAGTACAATCTAATCTGTGTCGACCTCATATTTCTCAGCTGGTAATTTCAATAAAGATGATTAGATACTGTATGAGGCTACGTGGTGATTTTTTTTTAGGATGAAGTGCAGTGCTGACTCATTGTCTGATGTTACTTGTTAAAATATGGATGAAAACACCCAAAACTTGAGTCCAACTATAGCTTTTGAATGCTTGCGTATTTAGATTTGGATTCTAAGTTTTGAGTTACAACCACATTTGTCTTTTAACCCTTAAATTGTTTTAGATTTCCTTTTTTCCACTAGACATAGAGGTTTTTGAACCAGATACATTAAGATTTTTCTTATTTCACCAGGTGCACTCAGATTGTAAAGGAAGTAGACCTGCTAGTATAGCTTCGTTTAACCAATAAACACTTCAAATGTTTTCTCAATACAGTGTTAAAAAAAATCTAAAAGTTACAGGAGTCCATGTAGAAAAAAAATACATTTAGTCAATTTCTCCTTCATGGTTTACTTCTAAACTGCTTTAAGTGAGGCTGCCATTTTTAATATTGCTCTATGGGCGTCCATTTCTGACCACTTGTGTGTCTGAAATATAACCACAGACATCAAATTTGTGCCAAAAAGAAAAATTTTCTTCTGTGTCAAACTGACCTGACAGGGAATTCAGTGACCTGAACTGCGATGTAGGCCATTTGTGATTGCACACAGGACAATGCTGAACACCAAGTTTTTTTTAACCATGCCAACATAATCATTGCCAACCACCCACCCCACTTACCAGATTTGGTTCCCTGCGGCTTTGTGTTGCCTGTCCAAGATAAAAATTAAATTGAACAGTTGCCGTTTTCACACACTGGAGGAGATCCAGTGCTCATCGCCGACGCACAAGTACAGGGGACGGAACAAGACTTCCAAGGAGCAATTTTAAAATAGGAGCTGTGTTGAAAGCAGTCTAGAGGTGCATGAGAAGACAAAGAAGAATAACTTCTTGATCGTACCTCATATAGGCTTAAATAACAAAATGGATACCAAAGTTGGTCCATTTTCTGATGAATGTGAATCCAATTCTTTGGATTATTTTGCTGGTGTTGGAATTATACTACATTTTTCCTTTTTGCATTGAGGTATGTATGACAAAAACACAGAGGACTGAAAGAAATAAAGTTACTCTTGGTTTGTCTGACATGTTTATACTATGAGATTGAACGTAAAATCAAAGACCTAATGAACCACTGCTAATACTCATGTAACAAAGTGAACACCTTGTGATGAGATGGAAAAACAATTTAAAGATAATGAATGTGTTATACTAGGAAGACTGGTAAGATTAGTGTTCATCTTAACAGCTGAATTATAAAGATATTCAGTGTTGCCATCCCTCAGCATTGAAGTGGACGAGGACAGGTTCTGACACTGACTTTAATAAATTGCTTTCCTACTTTTTGCAAAGGTATTCCACCTACGGAGGGAGGCTAGTTTGGAAGTTCCAGGCACATTTAATCCACATGTACAAATGGGCACCATCAACTTATACAGGCCTGAACAACTCCACTGCGTAGGTGTAAATGGTTTTATCAAAAGAGATTTTCTGGCTGTTTAAAGAAATAATGATGCTACTGACAATTATTCATGACCATTTCCTTCTCATTGATAGAATTTCAATGATGCTCACAGTAGCCCTGCATAAATTCAGGCCTTCATTTGTTTCTTGAGTAGTTCTTCAGAGGCAGAGTGACAGTCACACCATAGAGAATCAGTGCCGAGGGGGAACATGTCTGGCAGTAATGAGGATATTTGAGCAGATAAAAAAGAAAGCAGTCTGTAATCATTTTACTATCTTGCAGGTAGAATTTAGGGTAGCATAAAATATCATATCTTGAGAGGGTTGCATGAGGATAAAAAGTTGAAACGTTTTAAATGAAAAGTAGGAAAAAGGTTTATGATGAGAGTAGTTTTAGTTTGCTTCCTGTTTCAATAAGTTCACTAACATTTATTTAACCATGTTGAACAATTGTGTGTGGCTTGCTCACATGACTTCCCTGAAAAGCCACACATAGTTCAAGCTGGTGCACAGTCTTTCACAATACTAACCTCACTACTTTGGACTGGGTCCCAATAATATCGCTCTCCAAATCCAGCAGGTGTTGGTGGTTGTGGAGCCCCGTCAGCCTCTTAAGCCTCAGCAGGGCCACGCAGAACTGAGCTCCCATTTCCTCCAGCTCTCTGGTGCCAATCTGAAGACCCTAGAGAGAATGGTAAATGGTCTTTAAAAGTGCTTTAAAATGAGTTTCTCATTCACCCATTCTCAAATACACTCCAATCAGGCCACCATGTAAGCTGCTTGCCAGTGATAGGGAGCAAGTTGGAGTACAGCAACAGGGAACTTTTGCAAGTGTAGAGGCTGGGGATCGTTATATCAACCCTAATATAAGTGGAAAATGTGCACTACCTCCTGAGTCCTGAGAATTCTAACACTATATGTTCACCAGAAGAAACACACAAACACGTCACAGTAACAGACTTACAAGTACTTCCAATATCCAGACATATTCCCATATAACTGCAAAGGTCTGACTGAAATCTAGTTTAAAATGACTGCTGTGGGTTTTTAAACTGCTCTGGAGCCTGGGGATGGAGCCATTGTCCATCTTCAAACACCCCAATTCTCAGTGCAGCCAAGCACTTGGTAAGGAAACTTTTCATGTACAGACATGATAATTTATTTCAGTTTCAGGAGACACACATTCAAATGCATATCCACCCATACCTACAACTCTAATAAAGTCCGCAATGCACAGTTCAGTCATACAAGTAAATGAAAACTCACATAAGGACACACACACACACAGCGCTAACCTTCAGCTCAACCAAAAAAACTTTTTTGTTCTGTTTTCCCCCCAGAGCAGAACTAGGAACATTCAAGCCTGGTCACAAAGATATGCAGCCACAAATCCGCAGACATTAGTTCCTGCACATCTGGATAAAAACTTTCATGAAAAACCAGTAGGGGTGCTAATCAGAGCCAAAATGGCATCCAGAGACTTGATGTTAGATGTTGACATTGGCAGTATTCAGTAGGAAGGAAATCAGATGGGATGGAAAGCCATGGAAAGAGAAAGAAGAAAGGGAGGCGGCACAGTTAAAAGAGCAAGGGGAGAAAAGAGTGAAATGAAGCAAGTGGAAAAAAATAAAGCACTGCAGTGCCACCTGGTGGACATATAAAGAATTATGGTGGCATCTCCCTCTCACAGAAAAGAAGACACAAAGCCAAACACAGCAGCCCATGTTAAAAGTAGAATCTGGATTTCAGGGTTATTGTTTTTACTACAATTTAGTGGCTAGCGCTTTCATTTGTCCATACTAGGGAGGGTTACTGTTAGGATTTTATCAATGTACTTATCGATAGTACTGTTCATAAGTTGGTCAAAATAGAGACACAACAGACACTATTTTTTAGCAAGCTCAACAATTAAAATTTTTCATCTCAACCTCAGAATGAGGAGGCAAGGGCACTTCTGGTGTTAACATCAGTAATGTAATCTCCCTACAGGTGAAAATATTAATAACTATGAGCAATTATTTCATTATTAAAAAAATATTGTTTATTGTTGTCAGGACAGAGCCGATTAACTTCTAAGTAAGATAACTCAGCTCATATTGACCAAGTTGGGGGGAGGTAGCACTGTAATTTTTCTGTCTGGTTTACCTTTTATCCAGCAACTGTGAATGACTGATTTTAATGTCTGACTGTAATCCTCTGACAAAAAGCTGGAGTGGCTGTCTGTCATTAATTAGGAACATTAAAAGAAGCCCTTTATGCTAAAACTTATTTGAAAATGACAGTATTTCACTGACTTGAACAGAAGCAGTTGCATTTTTATTTTTTAACATCTTCATTTGCATTGGAGCAGGAGGGCTGAACTGAAGTTGGTCAATAGTGTTATCCTGCTCGTGCAAAACTATTTATTTATTTGTATTTTCATTAAATGTAGTAAAGTTAGCAGACAGTTAGCCCTGTTTGTATGACAGGAAAGCAAATAATATAAACCCAGCATCATCAAAAGTAATCATAAAAACATTGTTCTAACAGATGTATTAAAATGAATTCACACAGCAAAAATACAAAAAGTAAACCCATTTGTCTGGGCACTTATCAAAAATTCAGGCACCAGTTTAATAATGGTTTTCAATACCCAATAAACAAATATACCTCTACCTTGTATTTGCCCTGATCACAGCCACAGAGCGTGCTCTCCATTGTATAGCTGCGCTGCACACCAATCTCTCGCCAGACAACCACACGGGCAGTTGACTCTTTGGAGCGCTCCACAACAAAACTGCAGCTCGCCAAGCTGAAGGCTGGGGCAATTTGGGACAGGATCTTGGGAAGTGTCTGAAAAATGTCAAAATGTTTTGAGAATCCTGAATGTTTCTGTGTGTGTTTTGGAGGGGCAAATGATAAAATAATTACAAGCATACATATATAGCTATGATGTGTTATACAGCTAAATTTTAGGTTTGCAACCCACAGCTACACATCCCAGAGGAAACACTGCATTGCACTGTCTACTTCATTAGCATTCTGATCTGTGAAAAACATGCTTTTGCATTTTTGCAATGCAGAGCAACAATAAATATATTGAGGTTACCAGTTTGAACAAAGAATGGACAGAAAAAACACTTATTTCTCCACTGCAAATTTACTGTGAATTTTAAACATATGTGAGCATATTTGTAAGGTAGCAGCTGGTGACAGCATAAAAACAGTCAACAGAATAGGTATCATTGCAGATGATTATGGATTTGCACAAAAAAGGATACTTTACTGTTGATTTTTAGGGATTAAAAAATGTGTAAAATGGTGCTAAAATCACTTAAGTGAGAGACAGACATTAGATTTCAATATAAATATCATATAGTATGTGTGTCTTAATGTAAATATAGGCTGCCTAGCATTATATTTTTTATGGGGTAATATAACAAAGTTTATTTGAGTTGGTGCAAATAATATTCATTGACGTGTTAGTTGTACTTTCAGATAGAGGAGAAAACAGAGATTTAAAGTTCTGAGCTTATTCGTGTTAAAGACATAGTGTACTGAAGGTATTCACCCTATATCCAAGATCTTCCTGCAAGTCGCTCGAAGTAGCACTAATACTGGACTGCCAAACTGTCTCCTTTACGCTGCAACCATACATGAACACATTCTTCTTCCTGGAATGACCGTGGTAGTCGCAGAACACCTATACATTCAGGCACACACAAATATAATGAAAAGAAATTTAGCATATACACTGTATATTTTTTTACTCAGACACTGGGACTCAAATTGTAATAACACACGTCGTAAATAGTAAATACAAAAATTTGAACTCAAAGAATAACAGCCTCGACCTTGTTTGTGCCTTCAAATTATCACCCTTTGTAAACACAATTTTTCATGTTATCTAACTTGTTGCCATACTGTGTAGAAAAGAGGCCAGCACAGGGTGTTGTTTATGATAACTGCATTTGTGTAATAAAACTATTGTGGCTATTTATTGATGTTAAGTTTTCAGTGAAAAAGCAGCCAAACAGGATGTGCAGCTGAATGAAAAACTGGTTTTGCAAAGTGCAAAAATGTTCCAGGTTAATTCCAGTTAATTAAAGGTCATACCAGTGGTGCCCTTTGTATGTGTGCAAGGTACTGCAGCAGGCTCTTAGTGTGGTAGATGGTAGGGTGGAGCTCAGGATTGGGATTCTGCCACTGGCGATTCAAATCCTCTCCACTCAGAGAACAGCGATGACTACAGCAGAGAGGAGATGGCAGAAGAGGGGGAAAGATACAGTGTGGAGCACAACAGAGAAACAGCTAAAGAATCCTTCAAGACAAGACTTGATGTGTGTTATCATAAAGCTGTGACCACCATGCAGACCCAGGTTCAGCAGAGTGTTTGTCTTTGGTGTGAATACTTAAGAGTTATGAGTGTGCGTTCATTTCGTTCCATTTCTTTTTACTCACTTCCCATTTACGACTCCATCAGGGTTGAGCATGGGGACAATCTTGAAGATGTAGGCCTCCCTCAGGCTGGCTGCCAGTGGGCTCGTACCCATTAGGAATTCCAGTGTACCCTTCATTACCCAGCTAGCGTTGGTCTCTCCAGGGTGCACTCTGGCCGACAAGAAGATCAATGGACGGTTCCCTGAGGAGCGAGAAGGAAAGAGAACACAACACAAACATGAGCACAGGAAGATGGAATGAGAAGGGAAAAAAAGACTCTTCAATTTAAAACATTTTTTTCACAGCAGAGAAGCACAATCAGTGCAGTGCAGTGCAAACCTATTTGGGAAATACTAGCATGCCCAATACCCCGAGGCTGTTCTCATGTTGTACTATTCATCCTAACATTCCTAAAATATTAGTGAGACATTTTTATCAGTTATTTGTGAAGATTTTTTGTTTGTTTTTTAAAATGAAAATCAAGTTGGACCTTCAAGCTGAGACTGTTCCCAACAGTCAAAAATAAACTTCCAAACTGACAATAACAAATCAGATATGTGTAAGGTTGTTTTGGGTTACAATGACTTAAGCCATTAAATCCTCAGATATTATGACCAATAGCTGTCAATAATATATACTTCAATATATATATACTTCAATTATACTTCAATTTTTAAACATTCTTCTAAGGGCCAATTTAGATTTTATTTGGTTTTTTGCACCAAGACACCAGTACTACTTTTCAGAGTCTAAATCCAGCTTTTAACAAAATATATTTGCCAAAATTCACTTACATTTCAAACTGCACTGCAATGTACCCATTTTACCTTTTAGGCAACTCTAGACAGTAGCACCATAGATGATGAAGCTATATGGCTATAACCAAATTTTTAAAAAACACATACCCAGACCTATAGTGCTTTACTTACTAAACTGACAGATATGATCATTGGAGTTGGACTCAGGTATGGCAGTGATGGTAAGAAGGGGGCAGCTGTTTCCTCCGAGGGTTTCGCACAGTACGTCCTGTCTCAGATATATCTGAGGTGTCCTCAATGCCTCCAGTTTGGATAGGTGCATCTGTGTATAATGATAAGTTATTGCTTTCAATTCCACCCCTACCCACTTTTACCTACAACTTTCACGTAAGCCCCCAGCCGATTTTGTACTTTTTTTTTTTATTTTACAGTTGCATTGCTGCACTGGCTATAAATTTGCCACTTAGGATCAAATGATTTAAATTGGGTTTATCTGTTGTATAATAAGCAATTCTGCTGGGCACCTCTAGATGAACGCTGACAGAATTTAATATAACCACTGATATAATAAACATATAGTACAGAGAGCAAATAGTTGCCTGCATCAGGGTTCAGGTTGGGTCTTTGGACAAGAGTGACGATTACAGCATGAGTGCATGTTAACACAATAAGAAGACCCAAAACATCAGTTCAACATTGCTGAAATTTCACATATATTCTGGTACTGCAATACTACCTTGAGTGTAGAGTATGTATACGGATAATGATAGGCAAAGTAGCAGACATCATCCTTATGGTTGAAGCTTGTGCTGAAGGTCAGAGTGAAATAGGACTTTCCCTTCTGACCACCAGCTGCAATGGAGCTCCTTGCAAAATGATTTCTATTGAGAAAGAAGAAAATTTCACTAACACACACACTCAAACACTTTATTAGGCATGTTTGCATAGTTTTGAAGCACAAAACATTGCATTTTTCATAAATAATATCTTTCATAATATGCAGCTTTGTGTGATAATGTTATAAATATGTAAATTCACCCTTTTATAGTTAAAAGTGAAAACAGAAGGTGATTTAAGTGACTTTAAAGGTGGCATGGCTATAGGTGCCAGGTGGACTAGTCTGAGTATTTCAGAAACTGCTGATTTACTGGGAATTTCCTACATAACTATCTCTGGAAGAATGGTTCAAAAAAGAGAAACTATCCAGTTAGCAACAGTTCTCTGAGCAAAAATGCCTTGGTGATGTCAGAGGAGAATACACAGAGTGCTTTGAGCTGACCAGTTGGCAACAGTAACTCAAATAAACACCTGCTGCAATCAAAGTATGCAGTAGAGAATCTCTGGACATACATGTCAAACCTTTGAAAAAGATGGGCCACACCAGCAGAGGACTACACCAGGTGCCATTCCTGTCAGCTAAGAACAGGAAACTAAGGCTACAATTTACACAGGCTCACCAAAACTGGACAGCAGAAGATTGGAAAAATGTTGCTTGGTTTTATGTCTTGATTTCTGTTGCAACACTCCAAAAGTAGGGTCAGAATTTGGCATAAACGATACAAAGTATGGATCCATCCTGCTTTGTATCAACAGTTCAGGTTGCTGGTAATGTATTAATGCGGGGGATCATTTTTTGGCACACTTTCAGCCCTTTAGTAACAACTGAGCATCCTTTAAATGCCCCAGCCTACCTGAAAATTGTTTCTGACCATGTCCATTTCATCTTAAGCAAGCGAATGATGCTATCATGAACTAAATTCTCTGAGGAATGTTTTCAGCCCCTTGCTAAATCTATGCAATGAAGAATTAAAGCAGTTCTGAAGCTAAAGGGAGGTCCAACCTAGTAATAAATTGGCCAGCGAGACTTTGGAATATTCAGTATAACTCACTTTCATGGTATGCACGTGAGACACAGCAGAGACCTGTGAATCTTAGAGACAGGGCCTTTGGATGTAAGCTATCAAGAAAGACAGTATTTATGTGCTCAGTAAGTGTGTCTGTCCTTATATATTCATTTTCCTTTTGTGTAAGTACAAAGCCTCCAGAATGCCACTAGTCTATCAGAGACACGCTTAAAAGTGTTTAAAAAATGAAAGTTTCTTTCATCCTTAGTAAATTCAGAGTAAGGATGACCCAAAGGGTCTTAAAAAGATTTGATCCCGCCGTTAATTTATTACAACTGTCAAAGCAAGGTTTCTCTTCTGGGATGAGGTGATGGCCACACTGTAAATCCTACTAATCACTCAGCATATAATTTATAAGTTTTGTCAGTGTAGAAAGCTATAAAATATATGAACAAATAAGTCAAGAGTTTTTTATAGCTATATTTATAAAGATAAAACATTTCATACACTACACTGCATTAAAACAACAAAACATTTAATTTTCTCCTCAATATTTCCCGAGGTTCACTTCACTATGAATGCACCTACTTGTAGTAACAGATGTCTGTTCCCATTCTAACCCAGTGAGGCCTGCCACTGATCGCCTCCTGCACAGAGTACATCAGTACTTGCATACCTACACACAAACAGGGAGAAAGGACAAACAAAATTTAAGCTGAGTATTGCTCAAACAAAATACAGTTCCATCTCATTTTTTGCCTTTAATACAGTCTAATTCCATGTCTATTTGCTAAAAATGTAAGAACCATTTGTGGGTCAGATTGTCACGTTGTTTGTATCTGGCTGTTAAGCGTCTTACCGTAGTTAAACTGACTGTTTGACTTCTCACAGTTGATGATGTTGAAGCGGTACGTGGTTCCAACACGCATGCCACTGACTTCAAAGTAAAACCACTGGTGATAGTGATTACTGTTGATGTCTGAATTCAGCACAAGGTCATACTCATATCTGGAGAAACACCACAGAAGAGTAAACTGTAAATATAAGCCCAAATATTATCACCTACAAACAAAACTTATCTAAAACATCTTCGGTTTTAAGCTTAGGGTCAAACACAGTAAACACAGTAAAGCTTCGCACAGTACTGAATACCATTCAAGAGATGAAAGGTGGTTTTAGTAACACTGTAAACCCTATTGAGTCATAAGTACGTACTTCCTTATTTGAAAGGCCTTCCTGAGGTTGCCAGACTCAAACTGTGAGTTGAACTTCAGTGATTCACCACTGTCTTCAATTACAGGACAACTGAAACATAACAATTACAGTATCAACGAGGCTCCACTCTCAATATACGGATGTTAAAATATTTGCTTTGTGTTTATCAAAGCTCTAATTATAAGAAAAATTATCTAATGTAGCTTTTGTCAGTAACACTTACATGCAAGTGCTCAAAAATGGAGACAAATGTTATAATTTTCGATCCATTCACCCTGAGTGATGCAAGGCTTTAAGTTAACAGACTCACCTAGGAATGTCCAAGTCATAAACTACTTTATCCAGGATGTCATTAGGATGAATCAACCTCTCAATATCCTGGAATATCTTTGACCTGCAAGGTTAGACCCATAAAGAAACTCATGGTTAAAATCCTGAAAGCATAAATTTGTTTTCCATTTGCTCATTAATGAGGTTGAAATTGCAGCAAAGTTAGAAACATAAATTATCATGTTCCGTGACAAAGGCCCTCAGAGTGAGGAACCAATGTGGGCTGCCCTGTAGAACTCCAGAAGCACATGATTACATTTATTTTTTTTCTAAATTATGCCTGGAAATTTGACTAACGATCTGACCTTGGATAAAAGCGCTACTTAACTATCCGTATTACTGAGCCTTCTAAAGGCAAGTCAGGCTTTTTTTTTTAATATAAAACGCAAAGTAGTTGAACATTTACACTAATACACTGCAGTCAATTTATTTTTCCTGGTTTATTAAATTACTTTTGCTATCATTATTCTTGGATGTATATAGTAATCAACTCTTTAAAAAAATCTCACCTCTGCACACCATAAACTCTTTCCAGAAGGGGCTCCCTAAATGTTGGGGCAACATGGCCAAAGTAGTCTGGATAAGCCACTTCAGCATACTGTGGGACAGAATGTGTCCCCTTCACCATCTGCACATACAGGTCAGGGTCATGCAAAGGGAGGAGGAGGGCTGTGTCAGGCACCTCCAGAACTGCTCCTTCTCCTCCTTCGTCATCAGCACCCTCTGAGCCACAATCTGAACCACCTCCTCCCACACGACGTGTAGTGATACCCCCTAAAAGCAAAGGAGACTGTATGTGTCTTGTAGCACTGACTGCAGAGCCCTCTTGTTTCACTCCCTTTAAACCTTCTGCATTCAGAGCTCCCTTATCTTCTAGAGAGACACAATCCAATGCGTGTGGTAGTCCTTGTTCTATCATCTGCCCTTGAGGAGAATGCCTGGTGAAAGAGGACAAGGGTGTATGCCTATCTGGAGTAGGAATGTGGGCCTCCTCTTTTTTGTCTTGGTCCTTGCTGAGATGGATTGTGTCCAGTTCTAGAGATGCTAGAGGAGCAGTGGGGGCACGAGTGGCGGGAGAGTGAGATGGCTGAGTGCGTTGTTCTTTGATAGAGTTGCAGTCTTCCAGAAAGCTTGGTACTGCCACATGCTTTGGGGACAGGACTTGAGCTGTCGGCACTATGATTGGACGAGTGGATCGAGTTGGGGCTGATGATGAGGAAAGGCATCCTGATGAAGAATTGGTAGGGACACTCTTTGAGCTTTCAAAGTTATGCCCCTGTAGGAATAATACATACTGTCATTAACAGTTTGTGTATCCAAGTATGTCTTAGACTATTTTGACATATTAGATAGCTGTCCATCAGCCATTAAGATTTCTAGTACATATATGTTAAAATAATACCAACATAACATGAAATAAACTATTTTCTTACTATACTATCAAATATGCAGAACAAGTTGATTGCCTTATGCATCATGCAATCCCTACACTATGCAAACATGCAGGCAAAATCTTATATAACGATGAGGAAGAAGGAACTGTGCAAAAAACAGACCTGAAAGTCTTCATATAGCTCCAGAAAGAATCTCTCGTATACCCTCAACTCCTCAAATACACGGCCAGAGCTCTTTATGGGATGTAGCTTGTTTAGGTCTGTCTCTATGTCATCATTCTGATTGACAAGACACACAGGAAGCAAAACTCAGATTGTCTGCTATGCATATGTATTTGGGTTATCCAGGCTGCTCCTATCTAATTCTTAAGAGGTGAGCCAGGCACAGCTGACAAAGTGATTTGAGCATTCAGCACTGGCTGGAAAATTATGTTTGCCCTCTACTGGAAATCTAGGTAAGTGTAAATATCACTGATTAAGTATGACTCATGGAAATGTATGATTATGTTTTTGATTAACATTATACTGACATAATGATATTTTAAAAAAATAATAATAATAAATCACAGTGCATCTGAAGTTTATCATGCAGAGGAACTATATTTCATATAATGAGCAACAAGTGTACCACAAAAAGTTCTAATGTGAAATGTGGCATATACAAGTGAATGCTGGGTATTACCAAAGTGCGATGATCTTTCTCATCCTCTTCATTCTCAGTATCAGTTTCTGCGTCCGTCTCCTCATTATCGTCACTTTCATCCACCACATCATCCACTGGGTACAACACACACGTAAAAAGAAATTATTCACCTCATATTTTTGATTTTTTTCTACCCACACTAGGGAGGTTATTATTTCCGAAAATGTGAAAAGGGCTGGCACATGACCAGAACAGCAGACCCCAGAGTCTCAATATATGCCCAGAACAGAGGAAATGTTAACAAAAGACGTGAGCAGCCACGATTAAGAGATGGGTGATCAGGAAAAAGAAGAAAATCTGAGCACATTTCTTCAAATACAAACTAAAGATGAGCCAGTAATTCAAAATGTATTCCCTGGATGGGGTACTGAGATCAATTAAATGTTTTTAGGACTTTACAGGAGTAAGCACTTCACACTGAAGTATTTACTGAGTTACCTATCAGTGCTGTCTTATCTGACGTAAATCACTACTTTAAAGAGTTCTTGTTTGATTCTACACTATGCAAAAACAAAAGGGAGGAAAATAACTCATGTGTGGATGCCTAAATTCAAGATTCAAATAAGAACAGTGCCACATGAAAATCCTCTGACAGAACTTTAATTAAAATTTTAGATTAGACTGAAGGAAAAGGGAAACAAGCACAAATATTTCACCACGCAGCCCGTGGACACAATGTAGGAAGCAAATTAGCTGAGTTAAATGCAAGAACATACAGTACGTCTACTAGTGAGAAAGCAAGCACTGTGAAAAGTGCTTGTTCTTACCAACACGTCATGTGTTAGTTTTGTAAAGTATGATGTGAGGTGAATGAGAAAGAAAAAGTGAGTGAATCTATATAATCTAAGGATTACGTACGTCTTACCCTTCTTTAAGGGCTTGTTGCTGAGCTGATGACTTGTTCTTCCTGTAAGGCACATTGTGTGCAGCAGTGTCATAAGTGTCGCCATTAACCATTAACATTATTTGTGTCTCTATATGGTATGGAGTGTTGAATCTAGTGTTTGTACTTTATAATCATAGATGAAAGGCGTGCACATACACTGTGATAAGCTGGGGCACACTCTCGTGAGCTGTGTGTTTGTATGTCCTGTGTTCTCACCCCCAGGAGGCTGACTGTACAGCTGTGCCACAGGCCCTACAGCAGGTACATGTGGCAGCTGGTAGTGAAAAGCTGATTTAATGGTAGGCAGAGGCAGACGGTTTTTAGGAAAACACTTCCTCATAATAAGACTCGAAGTGTTGACCAGAGGATCCAGGGTTCGCACCGGCAGACACTCCTAGAAACAAAACCACAAAGAAAGTAGAAAGCAGCTGAGACCCACAGTGTGTATGCTCAAAGTAACTCTGTTGTATACTTTAATTGCTTGCCATTTACATGTCATTTTCTCACTCACAGTGGATGAGTTGTAGAGGATCCTCATGCCATCAGCCTCTATGAATGCCTTTCTGCCAAGCTTGATATTAGTAATGTTCCTGAGGCAGATGAGCAGCCCTTTGCGAATTAGCATGTGGCGATGCCGTGTGTCATTGCGGTGCCAATCCAGATACAGAGCAAGCAAGGCAGGCACATGACCGCCATCCACTGCACGACGAGCATTCGTTTCTGCACAGGGAAGTAGAAGAAGAAGAGAAACTACTGGTATATATCACTTTGCAACTGCAGCAGTAAAGCAGCAAAGAGCATACAGCATACAGTTAGTTCATTCTGTAAATTTTTTGGCCAATGGCACAATTTTTGTAATTTTGTCTCTGTACACCACAATAGTGGATTTGACATCAAACAATCAACATGTGACTGAAGTGCAGCTTTTCAGCTTTAAATTCAACGGTTTAAATAAATAATTGCATTGACTGAATTACAGCCATTTTTATACACATTTTCAGAGGTTCAAAAGTAATTTGACACTGATAAACAGTTTCATGGCCAGGTGGGGCCTGTTCACTCATTATTCTCTAATAAACTAAGCATATAAAAGATCTAGAGTTGGTTCAAAGTGTTGAACTTGTATTTGGTGGCTGTGCACTAAAACTCTAAATATTAGGTACAAAGAGATGCTGATTAAAAAGGAGTTCATCATTACAATTTAAAAATAACCCAAAATAAATCCATTAGAGAGACAGGCAAAACTTTAGGAATGGCCAAAATAACAATTCGGTTCTTAAATAGAAGAAATGCACTGGCAGAAGAAATGCACTGGCCAGCTCAGCAACACTGAAAGACCTAGAAGCCCATGGAAGACAACTGCAGAATCCTTTACTTGGTTGAAAAGAGCCCTTTACAACATCTAGACAAGTCAAGAACACTCTCAAGGTGGTAGGTGTCTATTGTCAAAGTCTATAATCAAGAGATACCTTCATGAATCCAAATATGAAAGTTTTAGAACAAGGTGCAATCGCTGGTTACACTCAAGAACAGGAAGGCCAGATTAGATTTTGCAAGAAAACATCCCAAAGACCCTGCTTAGTTCAAAAAAACATACTTTGGACAGATGAAACCAAGATTAACCTGTACTAGAATGATGGGAAGAGAAAAGTATGGAGAAGCAAAAGAATGGCTTATAATCCAAAGTATACAACATCATCTTCCAAACATAGTATGACATGGGCATGTATTGCAATCAGTGGAACTAGGCCACTAGTGTTTATTGACGATGTGACAGCTGATACAAGTAGCAGGATGAATTCTGAAGTATACAGGGCTATACTGGATGCTCAGATTCAGCCAAATGCTACAAAACTGATCAGACTGCACTTCACAGTGCAAATAGATAATGACAGAAAGCATACAGGAAAAACAATCCTAGAATTTCTCAAGGCAAAGAAATTAGATATTTTCAGTTACTGAGGACAAAACAGTGACACCCAAAAAAAAGCAGCAAGTGAAGTTGGCTGCAGCAAAGGCCTGGCAGATCATCTTCAGGGAGGAATCAGCATTTGGTGATGTCCATGGGTTCTAGACTCAGATAGTCATTGTCTGCAAAGAATTCTCATCCAAGTATTAAAAGCAATTATTTATTTAAAATTATGTTAGTTTATCCAATTACGTTTGAGCCTCTGAAAATGACTTCACAGATGCAAAATTAAAAATATTGTGTCCTTGTTGGGAAAACACTAAATATCACTATGCTACTGAATATTTAAAGCTACAAGTTAAATTACTCACTGGATTTAAGCAGTGCTCCTAGTGCATCCAGTGCTACCCTGTTGATTTTGGAAAAAGGCAGATGGGTTATGTCTTGATGCATGCTCAATCATCCAGGTAAGTAAAACCTCAAAAGTTGATTCTGTTCATCTGGACGTAAAGTTTTCCACGAGAGAAACGT
>VUQH01089235.1:14600-24964 GCA_015106775.1 Etroplus canarensis | reverse complement strand
CCTCTTCTTCGTCACCGACGCTGTCGGTCCCCACCTCTTCATAATCCTTCTCCAGGGCAGCCATGTCCTCTCTGGCCTCTGAGAACTCTCCCTCCTCCATCCCCTCTCCCACGTACCAATGGACGAAGGCCCTCTTGGCGTACATCAGGTCAAACTTGTGGTCGAGTCGGGCCCAGGCCTCGGCGATGGCGGTGGTGTTGCTCAGCATGCAGACGGCCCTCTGCACCTTGGCCAGGTCTCCTCCAGGAACCACAGTGGGAGGCTGGTAGTTGATGCCCACTTTGAAGCCTGTAGGACACCAGTCCACAAACTGGATGGTGCGTTTGGTCTTGATGGTGGCAATGGCTGAGTTGACTTCTTTGGGCACCACGTCGCCACGGTACAGCAGGCAGCAGGCCATGTACTTTCCGTGGCGAGGGTCACACTTCACCATCTGATTGGCCGGCTCGAAGCAAGCATTGGTGATGTCAGCTACAGAGAGCTGCTCATGATAGGCCTTCTCTGCCGAGATAACGGGGGCGTAGGTGGCCAGAGGGAAGTGGATACGAGGGTAGGGCACCAGGTTGGTCTGGAACTCTGTCAGGTCCACGTTCAAGGCCCCATCAAAGCGCAGGGAGGTGGTGATGGAGGAGACGATCTGTCCGGTCAGCCTGTTGAGGTTGGTGTAGGTGGGGAAAAGGCGCAGCTGAAGAAGGCTTATGGTTTGTTCAGACGTGTCTTCACAAACCTAAGCTGTGCTGCCTTGTGCTTTTTAGAGAGAAGAGGCTTTCTCCTGGAAACTCTTCCACTTGTTCAGTATATTTCCAATTGTACTGTCAGAAACTAACATTTAACATGCTAAGAGATGCCTGCAGAGCCTGAGATTCAGATCTTTTTTTCAGATTCTTTTAAGCGTCGACTGGTCTGACCTTGGACACATTCATTTCTAGCAAGACTGGAAACTGTCTTGCATATTTTCCACTTCTGAATAATCTTTCTTACTGTAAAATGATTGATTTCAACTGGTCTGGAAATGGCCTTATAACCTTTCTCAGATTTATGGCCAGTAACAATTGCTTCTCTAAGGTCACTGCTGATGCCTCTCCCTCCCACCGAGACCGGTAAACTGCCAAAACCTCTGCTTTTATAGAAGTTGTCACACATCTGATGATCAGTTAACATTTGATTAGCAGCACCTGGCTACTAATTACACTCTTTACTGCTATGGAAGCAGTAAGGGCGTAGTTAATTTCTCATTCGCTGCTTCTGGTTTTTGACTAAGCTTTGTTAAATAAGTAATGACGAGGTATGTCCTGTGTTGTCGATCAGCTAAGGTTGTGTTTACCTAATTTTTAGACCAGCTGATTTTTTTTTAATGTCCTGGTACGTAAAAGCTTGAAACTGAAAGAGGGTGTACTTTCTTTTTTTTTTTTGTGACTTAACACAGTTTTCTTGGAGATAAAACTCTTGGACTGTTTATTAGTCTGCATTCACCATAATCAGACTGAGTGGGTTCCTTTTGTCCAAGATCACAGTATGTCCCACTTGTAATTGCTAGTTTCACGTTGCAAATTTTCCAAACTTAACATTTGTCTTTTATGTGTTACTGCTGATATAATAATCAGACAAAGGGATTTTTCAAAATGCTGCAACACAGCGTTTTTTCTTAACGGTTTATAATTATACTACAAGGCATTGCTAAATAATTAATTACATTTTTAAAGACTTAATTGCAGCTTTAAAGCCTTTTAGATGACTGTATTGTTCAAAAGCTGTGGTCAAGCTTTACACATTAAAACAGGTGCAGACTGCTCTCTGCACTTCTGCTCTATTTTCATTCACCAGCAGTGACTTAAGATAATTCAGACAGGGCTCTTTCTTGGTAAGGAGAGCGAGCGCTTTAATTGACTCACAGTTGTTGTGTAGACAGCCTCGGGATCGTCGTCTATCACCCTGGACAGGCCAAAGTCAGACACTTTACATACGAGATTGCTGTTGACAAGGATGTTCCGCGCAGCCAGATCTCGATGGACGTATCCCATATCGGACAGGTATCTCATCCCTGCCGCGATGCCCCGCAGCATTCCCACCAATTGGATAACTGTGAATTGGCCGTCGTGTTTCTGCGCGGCACAGTGAAACACAGACAGGTCAGCCATCTTCACTGACCATGAGGGAAATGTAGGTCACAGCACTGCAGCAGCTCCAGCACAAGATTTATGATATTTATGTGCTGCACAGCTCCTGCTGCAGACTCCCTACTCTCTGAGACACTTTCCGGCAAACTGCAAGCAGAAGTTGGAAAAGATGCCGCTCAGAGCCTGCTGCACTTCGAAGGTGATACTCACCCTGAGGAAGGCATCTAATGAGCCGTTCTCCATGTACTCGATGACGATCATGACTGGTTTTCCTGCAGAAGGAAAAAGGTGGCCGGGAAAAGAGATGATTAATTAATACATAAATTTTATTTGCTTACAAAATGCTTCCTAATAAATGACAACGCTGAAACGGCTTCCAAGTTATTTTTAGCTGTGCGTTTCATTGGCTTTTAATTAAAACTTACCATCTGCTCCTTTTATTACAGCATCTAAATGAGAAAATGTTAAACACGGAGTGCGGCTAATTTAATCTGATATAATGTCTCTCTAACTGTGGTGCTTTTGCCTCCAAAAAGCTAAATGTATTCTGATGATACAGATCTTAGAGCAAGTTTGAACTGCTCCATGTACAGTTACAGCTTTTGGGCAATTATACTTTTTTTGAAATAAGCATTCACTCTTTAGGAATTACAGCCATTTATATATGCTGCCCCTCATTTTTAGAAGCTCAAAAGTAATTGGACAAGTGACTGACTAGCAGCGACCTGGTCAGGCCAGTTATTCCACAACTGTCACAAGAGAGTCCACAGTCTGTGGGTTCAAATTGATGCAGACGGTCTAGCACATAGTGATGGACTTACACACACCTTTATTTATACACATAACAACATAAATTGTGTGCCCTGCTTTCAAAAGCCTCAGCTGTCAAGGCACTCTTTCTGTAAGTCAGTCCCTGAACTGGCAGACAGCAGTAGCCGTGTCTTCTTGGTGTGAGTGTCTCCCGGGCCCTAGTCCACTAGTGAACAGAAAGAGAGGTTGATTAGGGTATGCACTGGTGTGCAAATCATTCCGCTTGGTGCTCCTCTCTGAACCGCTTTGCCCCAACTCTCACCCTGCAACGACACCCCAACACAATAACAAACCATGCAGACAGAAGATCTGGAGGTGGGTCTAAGTGTTGAACTTGCATTTAGAAGCTATTCACAGACTCTCTCAATATGAGGTCCAAAGAGATGTTGATGCAGTTAAAGGAGGTCATTATTAGGCTAAAGCCCCTTAGAATCAACCTATCAGAGACACAGCCAAAGCTTTAGGTCAAAACAACAACCTAGAACATTCTTAAAAAGAAGGCTAGAAGTGCCAGAAGGCACTGGCCAGCTCAACAACACCAAAAGGCCTGGAAGACCATGGAAGACACCTAAAGTGGATGATCACAGAATTCTTAACTGGTCAAGAAAACCTCTTCACAACATCTAGCCAAGTCAAGAACACTCCAGGAGGTAGATGTATCATTGTCAAAGTCTACAATCAAGATCATTAATGTAAATGCAGAGGGTTTACAACAAGGTGAAAACCTCTGGTTAGACTCAAGAACAGCAAGGATTAGAAAGAGCCTGTCCAGCTACAGAAGAAGTTCTGAATGATGAAGCCAAAATTAACTTGTACAAGATTAATGGGAAGAGAAAAGCCGGGAGAAGAAAGGATCTGTCAAACACGGCGGAGGCAATGTTATGACATGGGCATGTGTGACTGCTAATGGAATCAAGGCCATAGTGTTTATTGATGATGTGACTGCTGACAGGATGACTTGTATAAACACTGCAAAACTGATCGGACAGAGCCTCACAGTGCAAATGGATAACCACCCAAAGCAAACTGTAAAAGCAACCCAAGAGTTTCTCAAGGGAACAAAATGGGACATGCTTCCCAATAGAGCAGCTTTTCAGTCACTGAAGACAAAACTGAAGGCACAGAGACCCACAAACAAGCAGCAACTGAAGGCGGCTGCAGTAAAGGCCTTACAGAAGGGAGGAAACACAGCATTTGGTGATATCCATGGGTTCTAGACGTCGAGACAGTCACTGACTACAAAGTACTTTAATCCAAATATTATAACAACCTGTACATGATGTTAGATTGTCCCATAACTTTTGAGCCTTTGAAACAGGGGGGAACCTGATAAAAAAATGGGTGTGATTCCTAAACAGTTAATGCAATTCTTTTTGTCAAACCCCTTGAATTAAAGCTGTAAGTTCGTTAGGTGTGCTTACCTCTTGTCACGACTCCCTCCAGATGAACGACGTTGGGGTGGTCAAACTGCCCCATAATGCTGGCTTCGCACAGGAAGTCCCGCCTCTGCTTCTCGGTGTAGCCCACTTTTAGTGTCTTGATGGCGACCGACACGTCCCGTTTTCCAGGCAACTTCAGCCGACCGCTGCACACCTCCCCAAACTCTCCTGTGTGAGGCGAAACTTTTCATGAGTGAGGGGGCCAGTGGGTAAAAAAATAAAAATAAAAAACTTCACGATGACAAATTTATTAGTGTATTTCAAGACAAAGCAGCTGTGTAGAGCTGGAATACAAAATGAGGTGTGACACCTTGTTATACTCAGGGGAGTGTAACCAAGCTCTATAATAAGACATGCTAGAGATGCACAGATACTGTCATTGACCGCCTCTGTAAAACCCATGTGGCAGCAATTTTTCAGCTGCGGGGATCTTTGCGACTGTCTCTACCAGACGCAGCCCGCACATTAATTGCAATGAACTTTTTCCCCTCTTTGCAATTGCTCCATCAATACATGATGCATAAAGCTGTGTCCCTGTTCAAGGTGTAAATATTTGGCTGTCAGTGTGATATATGAGAGCGCAGAGTGACTAAACACAAAGAGCTGAGAGACATGGGATGAGCTCACCTGCTCCAATAACCCGCTCGATTTTAATGCAAGAGGCATCCAGCTCCTTGGCAAATTGATGGACAGCCCTGTTCGGGTCCTCGTAGGTTTCAGGGTCAATGTAGGTTTTGGTGCCTGGAAATTTAACTGTAGAAAGGTAAGAGGATTACTGTTAACGATTAAATATGCACACTGCGCACCGGCGGGTGCTTGACAGGCAAACGATTGCTAAGGCCGGTGATTCAGAGGGAAATGCTGAGCAGCCAGCAGCCGGTGTCAAAAAAAAAAGGGAAGCAAAGATTTGAGTAACCTGCGTGTGGGGCTTTTTATGAGGCTGTCGGCTACCTTTCACCTCTCTAAAGCTGAGACTATCTCACTGAAAAATAATCTGTCTGACCAGCCACGTTGGTTCAGCCTCAGTGCTTTTATATCCGTGATATCATCCTAATGTGTGTGTGAGTGAGAAAGAGTGAGTGCGTGTGGGAGCTGTTACTGTCCTAAATCTCTCTGTCCCAAGTTGAGAAACATCGGTTTGCTCACAGCAATAAGCTTTACAAGCAACAATGAGCACACGTTTTTTCATTAAAGCAAAGAAATGATTTTTTTAAGCAACCAAAGGCTTATTTGTCACTTTAGTTTTATAGCCTTGAAACTATCTGTGTGAATTTATGTAGTTTGAACTCCCCTCTTTGAATTTTACACAAGGCAATTTTAACTTTTGCTGTTAAATGAAATAAATACTTCAGGAAAGTAATAAGGAGTTTATGAAAGAAACTGTAAGTGTCTTTCTTTAGGGTTAAATATTTTGCCACTGTGTCAATGGTTCTGTTCAGGGTTATCTCTGATGTTCATGTTGAAATGTTTAATCTTAAATGCTAGGGTCTGAATTTAATGAATACAATTTGAACTGCAATTTTTTTTAACTTACACTGCATTTTTAGCTCTGCCAAGAACCAAACTGATTTAACACTGAGGTCCAGATTTAACACTAGACACCAACACAACCCACCAGAGCCCTAACCCCCAAGTTATAAAAAAGGACATTTCAGGAAAGAAATTAAATAGTTTCTGATTTGTTTTATTTGGAATTTTTTCTTTGTTCCTCGATTGCCAAGACTTCAAGAATCATTCTCAAAAGCCAAAAATTGCTTTTCTGATAGCATGAGATTAAGAACTGCAGGTTACGGTCATTATCGATGACTAGAAGTAAGCCGAAACTTAACCACAACCTGCTCTGGTATCACTATCAGCACAAAAACGGTGGCCAGGAGCTTTGTCATGGCCAAGCAGCATCATGCAAACCTTACATCACCGTGCCAATTGCTGGATAGAGCGGTGTAAAACCCACCATCACTGGACTCTGGAGCGGTGGAAACATTTTCTGTTTCTCTATCTGTCCTTTCTATGCTTCTCAGTGTGATGGACGAGTGTTAGTTTGCCTAATGTGAGAGGAACACTGCCTGCCTGACTACATAGTTCCAGCTGTAAAGTTTGATAGATGCGTAATAATGCTACGAGGTTGTTTTTATGGAGTTGATCCGGGCCACTTAGATATTTTGGACAATGCCGTGCTTCTAACTTCGTGGGAACAATTTGGGGTAGACCCTTTTCTGTTCCGGCATGACCGTGACCCAGTGCGTAAAACAAGCTCTATAAAGGCATGGTTGGATGAATGTACCATACAAGAACTTGACTGCCCTGCACAGACCCTGACCTCAACCCCATTGAACACCTGTGGGATGAGCTGGAATGGCAATTGCGAGCCAGGCTCTCTTATCCAACATCAGTTTCTGACCTCACAAATGCTCTATTGGATGAACGCGTCATGGTCCCTCTATTTTATCGTTTTTTGAATTAAAAATTCTTAGTTTGAGTTTCAAAGTTAGTGTTTATAAGAGTATTCCTCCTGTGTTTTCTCCTTTGTCAGGTTCATGTTTCTGCAGCTCCGTTACTGGTTACCCACGTCCTAGTTTACTTTGTTGTAATCCATCTCTTGTGTCACGTTCTGTTTTACCCCCTCCCCTGTCTTTGTCTTGTTTGTCTTGTTCTCCCGAGCTATCCACACTTCCCTGATTACCCTTCATGTCTAAATATAGTCCTGCCTCCCATTCGGTTTTTGTCTCGGCATGTGTGTCCCTCCACGTAGGTCTCTTGGTGTGATTTGTACTGCTATATTTATGGACTTTGTTATTTCCTGTTTTGGACTTCCACAAGAAATAAAGGTGTACTTTCAGTTTTGTGAGTCAGGCTTCTTTGTCTGCATTTTTCCCTGTCTCCGACACATTCCAATTCCTGACAGAACAGGAAAAATTCCCACAGACACGCTCCAAAATCTTGTAGAAAGCCTTCCCGGAGGAGAGGAATCTGTTATAGCAGCAGGAGGGGGGCAACTCTGTATTAATGCCTATAGATTTAGAATAAGATGTCATGATAGCTCCTGTCAGTGTAGGTGGCCCAACACTTTTGTTCATCAGTGAGCCCCAGTAATTATGTCAAGCCTCGGAAAACAATTTTGATTAAAAAAACACATTCTGATAGCATAGGGGTAAGGATTAGGGGGGCCTTAGACCTCACAAGATTAAGGAACTTAGATCAGGACACTAACCCTAAACCTTTACCACAAGGACATAAAAAATACTGAGCTGAACTGTTGAAATTGGACCCCCTGAAATGAATTTCTGGAAACTTTAATTCAAACTGCATAAAATTGCAGTTTCAATGCTCTAAACTGTCACAGTTCAACAACAACTTCTAAGATTAGGTCTCTTTCTGTTAAAAAGGAGTTCTTCCTTCCTACAGTCGCCGAGTGCTGGCTTATAGGGGATCATGTGATTGTTGGGGTTTTCGCTCTTATACTGCTGGGTTTACCTTACAGCGTAAAGCACCTCGAGGTTACTTTTAGCTTATCCACCTGTAGAAATCTTATATATCTTCAGTACATCTCATACATTGTACATTTTGCTATTACTTATTCTCTCCTTATCACAGTCTTATTGCATTTCTGCTGCTCCCCTCGCCACTTGTGATCTGATTGTTAGAAGAGACATCACTGAGGGCTGGAAAAATCAATCAGTCAATCTGCATTTTGATGTACAAATGACAATGCACAATCAAATGCTTGGAAAAAGACAATAGAACTGAACATCAAGGACAGATGAGATAGTAAAGGACTGATGCAAATGAAACATTTTACACCACGAGATATGAATGAAGCTAAATGAGGTTTTGGAGGGAAAAAAGAGGTCTGCTGCAGCATCCTTTTGTTAGACCGACGCCTCGGGCAAGAGATTTGGGGCCTTCGAAAAATTAAGTCTGTGCAATTTCCAGCGACAATGATACAGGAACACTTCATGAATATCTATTAGGTAAGAACGGAAGCAGTTTGTTGAAAATAAAGCAAACAAACAAGGTTGGGAAGAGGGCAGAGTTAGGGTAGGGGGTTACTATTTTCTCACAGTTCTCCAAATTAACAGCAAATTACAATATTATGCACTATTAAGTTAACAGACCACTCATGGGGGCTGTTACAGCATGCATTTTAAACTTCCACTGATAACAACATAACCTGTCAACTTTAAAAATTTAATGAGATAGTACAGCCATAACACTGTGGGTAAACACTGGACCAAAACAACACAATAGCACAGCAAGCGCATCCAATCGGAGAGACACTTATTCTCTGAAAGGCACGCTGTCCAATGCACCAGTGTAAATACAGCAAAGGCATTGTGCTCAGGAAAGGGGACACCAGCAGCTGAGATTTCCCTCCACTTGCTCCCATAATTGCTTCGTCCATCCAAGACGTCTGGGAATCTGATAGGAGATGTCTTATCATGACTTCCTCGCCTCTTCATGGCAGACAAATTGGGTCTACATGTTGGATTTGCTCGCTATCTAGCTTCTCTGTCACCCTGGAAGCCACTCATCATTTGATACTGCACAGCAGATCTGTCCATTAAGCCCAAAACTAGTCTTGTTTGTATTTCCTCCCAGTTCCTTTTCTCCCCCCACCTCTAGCAGGTTGGACTCTTGAGGTGGATCTATCAGATACTTAGCAGTAACCGGCCTAGCACTGCCTCTGCTCTAGCCACGCATTTTGTGGCACCCCTGACCCTTTGTTTCCAAATCAGCAGTTTGCCTACAGCGCGGATCATTACGGCTCCACTTGGGGAAGCTGTCTGCAGCTGGATCTCCAGGGGCATCATTAGGGGTGGTGTAACAGTTTTTTAAAAAAGCCCTAAGTGATAAAAGCAGCACCTACAACAGAGCCAAATGTGTGCACACCAGAAACTGTCACCCTCTAAAACCACCTGACTTATGGTTCCATTTTTAAAGAACTCTTTTATACACTTGTCAGCCCTCCCTGGCAGCTGTCACATTCGTGTGTTTGTGGCTTCCTGACTTCTTTATCTCCACAGACTGAGTCGAGCCAATCAGCAGCAGATTTGGCTTGATAGATCCGGGCTTTGACTCAAATCAAATAAACCAGGATCAAACAGTCATGCCTGCAGGCTCTAACGGGGTTTAAGGCACCCTTTACTTTTGGTGTGCCGTGATCGAGATGTCTCTGTCTATACATGCCTGTGAACGTATGTGTTGTATGTGCGTTTGTGCTGATGAATGCAGGCACTCACATTGGAAGTAGAGCTCCTCATCTCCCTCCTGATCAGCTTTGCTGTACCCGCAGTGCCTGCACAGGGGGAAGAGGAAGAGAGTGGCAGAATCAACTGATTGTGCGGAGGAAATAAATGCCCTAATTTACAAGAATTTTAATGCCGTGCAAGACAAATCCCTTAAGAAACCCAGCTGAGCAGCAAGAGCTGTGAACCCCACAGCCTATACCAGGGAAAGTAGCTCAAGCATGTAATCATGGAACATATCAAATAATACATGCACTGTACAGGACTGTTCAACATGTCTTGCAATATTAATCTGTAATATTAACGTGTTGAAGGTTCCCTTAAGCAGGTGATTTTCAGCACAAGGTTGGTCTTTGAGCAGAAGACTGAAAAAGGCGATGACATGGGAAGATGAAAAAAGCCACAAATGATGGACATGCACGTACTTCAGGTAAAAATGCACACGTGTGTGCCGTGTCTCCCTGGTCTCTACTACATGCTTTCATTTTCCAGAGCCCCAGTCTTCCCAGTTTAGCTATGTTCAAGTATTTCGATTCTCTTGTCCCCAGTTTCAAGGGGACTTTTTTTTTTTTCTGGCTTTTGACAGTATCACTACTCCGAGCCTTAATATCATTATAATGCTCCTATTGTCTGGTGGGACAGTGGTGCAGCGGCTGTCGCCTCTTAGCAAGAGGTTCCAGGGTCAAATCACAGCTGGGACCTTTCTGTGTGGAGCTGGCATGTCCTCGGGCTTTCTCCCACTGTCCAAATTT
>VUQH01089234.1:0-47453 GCA_015106775.1 Etroplus canarensis | reverse complement strand
CTCTTGGGGAGCTGGACAGACCAGTATCTGCTCCTTTGTGCAAGGAGGAACAGGATGAGCACTGCCAGAGCTCTACAAAATGTCCTCCAGCAGGCCACTGGTATGAATGACTTGAATGATGTGCCTTCATGCGAATGTCACTGACCAAACAATCAGAAACATACTTCATGAGGGTGGCCTGAGGGTCTGATGTCCTCTCATAGACCCTGTGCTCACTGGCCAGCACTCTGGAGCTCAACTGGCATTTGCTATAGAATACCAGAATTGGCAGGTACACTGCTGTGCTTTTCACAGATGAGAGCAGGTTGAGTTTGCTCATTTCAGTTTAATTTTTATTGTTTGAAAATGTTTAATTTTAGTTTAGTTTTTATTAGTTTCAGTATTAGTTTTAGTTTTCTTAATTAACAAAAATATGGATGGTATTTGTCAGGGGAAGATTTAAGATGTTTAGTTCAGAAATTACAATACAAACACAACACTTTGTGATGACAAATGAGTCACAATCATGTAGACACCCTGAGTCTCAATAAACAGACGCACCAAAGCCTCATCAGACAGGCTGTCAGACCAAATTTAATCCAGCTGACAAAGACTAAAACTAAGGACATTTCCTGTATATTTTTATTTTATTTTAGTTAGCTTTCTAAGCCCACAGTGTCATTGTAGTTAGTTCTGATTTTTCTCAAGAGTCTAGTTTTGATTTTTATTTCAGTTAACTAAAAGTAAATTTTTCATGCTGTTTTAGTTTTTAGTTTAGTTTTAGTTAACTATAATAACCTTGTGAAAGGGTCTGGAGAAGCCATCGAGAACGTTATGCTGCCTGTAACATCATTCAGGATGACCAGTTTGGTGGTGGGTGAGTGATGGTCTGGAGAGGCATATCCATGGAGGGAGGCACAAAACTCTATAGGCTAGGCAATGGCACCCTGACTGCCGTTAGGTATCTGGATGAAATCTTTGGACTGGTGCAGTGGGTCTTGGATTCCGGGATTCCTCCTGGTGCGTGACAATGCCCAGCCTCATGTGACGAGAGTATGCAGGCAGTTCCTGGAGGATTAAAGAAATGACTGGCCCACACAATTGCCTGACCTAAATCCAATAGAACACCTCTGGGACATTATGTTTCAGTCCATTGGATGCCACCAGGTTGCACCTCAGACTATTCAGGAGCTCAGTGATGCCCTGGTCCAGATCTAGGAGGAGATCCCCCTGGACATCATCCACCGTCTCATTAGGAGCACGCCCCATCATTGCATGGCATGCATACACGCACGTGGGGGCCATACAAACTACTGAGTATCATTTTGAGTTGTTGCAATGAAATTTTAGCAGAATGGACTAGCCTGTTGGATTTTTTTTAAATTTTGATTTTTAGTGCATCTTTCAATTCTGCCCTCCATAGGTTAATAATTTTCATTTCCATCAAGCGATGAGACATCCTTTCATTTCTAACATATTACCCAGCCTATATCAGTATAGACATCCTTTTTGTCCCATTGAGATCTGATGTGTTTTCAAAGTGTTCCTTTAATTTTTTTAGCTGTGTTTATGCAAAATATATCACAGTAATCCATCCAGATGTTAAGATATTTCAGTCTGAACCAAAGCTGTGGACCACCCAGTCATCAGACACTGGCATCCATTATAACCTTATGTTGCTATCATGGCTGATAATTTGCACAAAGTGCATTTCATATAGATGTAATATATCTGCTCCATCACCCTGACTGCTGACTGCAAAGTTAAAGCAGTTCAGGGTTAGGCTTGACAAAACTGCAGCACCATTATACATGTTTTCACAGGCTGAGTAGGACTCCCATTGAGAAGTCCACTGAGCTTCATGTGTAAAATCAGTGGAGTGGCCCTTTAATTTTCCAGTTTATTCTCCCATGCAGCATTTGTGAGAAAGTTCACAAAGTGCGAGGTAAGGGATATATTTATAAAAGCTAATCCCTCAGTGAATTCCTCTGTAACATCACAGAAGCAAAGTCTTTCATTTTCAATATAAGAGGATGATTAAAGTTGTTGTGTTATTCAGCACCATCAATCATATTTTTGACAAGCAAGTGGAGAGTATCGCTCTGGCGTGTTTCATAAGTTCCCCTCGAAAACCTCACAGACCAGCAGGCCATAATCAGAACCATGTTTAAAGCTGTGGCACCACTGAAGTACAGAATCACACAGAGCTGCAAGCACAGACACGTGTTGACAAAGCTGACAGAAAATGGGATTCATCTATTTCTTGATATTTGAGCATCTTTCTTTGTGATGTCAGTCGTCTCTCTTTCTTTTTTAGATCCAGTTAGTGGAAGCAGCCAGTGCTGCGCCTCCTTCCCTCACTCTACATCATGAGGGCTTTTTCTGGCGCTGTACTTTTCAGGTGGAGCCCACAATGCACGCAGTCCTGGCCACTCTCTTCAGTATGTAGGCAAAACTTTCCTTTACTAAAGCTGCACTAAGTTTTTCCTGGGAGTTGCCCAATGTGGTTGCATGTCCCTTGCTCAACAGTGTGGTCTGCTTGACATACTAACACATGTAGAAAAGAAAAATGCCAATATGTGACAGTAAATATAAAGGACAGCAAGAACAAATAGTTAACTTTAGTTTATGGAGTATTTTTTTGACTAAATTTCACACTTGTGTTTTGTTTTAGTTTTTTGTTTTCAGCTGCACTTAAAGCTTGGTAGGCAACATGTTTCTGGTGCTGGAAAAAGAAAATCCAAAATAACCTTTGAGCACACTGTTATTCAAGTGGCCAGAAAGTTAACTAGACTTCTGCCACTCCTTCAGACACTGCTTTAAATAGTCTTTGATTGAAGACTATGGCCAATCACAGATTTTTTTTGTTTGTTGCCTGCTGCAGTATATAAATACAAACAGTTGCTGGCCACTTCATTAGATACACCTTGCTAGTACTGGTTTGGAACCACTTTTACCTTCAGAACTGCCCACATCATTACACCGTCATAGGGAGCCTGAACTGTTGATGCAAGGCAGGACAGATCCATGGTTTTGTCTTGTTTATGCCAGATTCTGGCACTACCAGCAGTGTTTTCCAATCTTCTGTTACTCAGTTTTGGTGAGCCTTTCAAATTATAGCCTCAGCTTCCTGTTCTTAGCTGACAGGAGTGGCACACTGTGTGGTCTTCTGCTGCTGTAACCCAGCTGCTTCTGTGTTCTACATGCTGTGTGTTCAGAGATGCTCTTCTGCCTTGGTTACCTTGGTTTTAATGAGTGGTTCTTGTAGCTACTGTTGCCTTCCTACCGTGTTCCTACCATGTTCAAAGTCACTTAAATCACCTTTCTTCCCCACTCTAATACTCAGTTTGAACTTGAGAGGGTCATCTTCACAATGTTTACATACTCTACCTAAACACACTGAGTTACCATATGATTGGCTGATTATTATATTTACATATTATTATTTGCATTAATGGGCAGCTGAACAGGTATATCTCATGAAATGGCCAAATGACATAAATTGATTTTTTTCTCACATTTTGTAGCAAACCAGCCAGAGTCCAAACTTTGTATCCATGGTTACCTCTTCCCGCTACCTGTTGCGCTTGGACAAGTTCCTCACCCAAATTATGACCCTACAGCAGGTAATTCACAGTTTCAAACATGCTGTAAACACACACATTATTATCACAGATTTTAATTTGCAACTATATACACGGGTTCAGCTGACAATTTGTCAATTTTATATTGTTTAGTAAGGAGATCCCATAAGGTTGAACCTATATACGACGTTTCATGAACAAAGGCAACAACATGAAACATTCAAAGAATTCAGTGACAGTGAAGATGGAAACAGCCGTGGATAAACGACGATGTGAGATGGGCGAGAGGCAGCAGTTTGGAGAAAGCTTCAGTGGGGATCCTGGGCTTTGCAGACCCACCTGGTACCTGCGTGAAAGGGAAACAGACAGAGAAAGAGGGGATTGATAGGGCATAGATGCAAGAAATAGGTGTGTGGAGCAGGTAGACATTTATAGATGATAGACAATAGACAGAGGAGCTAGAGTGTTTAAGATGTATCCCCACCTAACATACATATCTAAATGCCATGTCATCGCAACAGTAATAAAGATTTAGAGGAGGAATACTGAAGCTGGTATTTATTTTATCAGAACGTGCTCAAATTACAGTCTAAAGATATCAGAAACATATCTATCTTATTAAAGGGACATCATGATGCCTTTTTAACCTTGGCAGTTCTACAAAGCACTTTACAATGTGTTTTCGATTTACCCATTCACACACACACACACACACACACACACACACACACACAAAATTCCAAGCAAGGAATGCAAGGCTCACCAGCCGCAGAGAGCTACTTAGGGTTCAGTGTCTTGTTCATGGACCTGTCAGCATATGAATCCAAGCAGCTGGGATCAAACTGCAAACACAGTGATTAGTGGACATCCTACTCTACCACCTGAGCCGCAGTCATCCCATGAGAGTGATATCAGTCTTCCGGTGTAATGGCTGGAAAAAAAGCAAAAAAAAAAATGCATTTCCCATAATGTCAAAGTATCTAACAGTTGAATAACACTCCATGTAAGTAGGTAAAATCACAGAATTCCTACATTAAAAACCCCTGAGCATGTGACCTGAGAGGCCTCAATGTTAGCTGAGGCCAGTGCAAACAAACCCTTTCTTTTGGATGCTTGGATAAGTCTACTGCTCTGCTTGTGTTTCTCGCAGTGTTTCGGGGTTTCTGGACCGTGCTTATAATCCTCGGGCTGGTCTTAGCTCTGACTGGAGGCTTCCTCTTGGTCTGTGGTGTTCCCTTCATCAGCCACAAACTGTACAAGCTGGGCGGAGCCTTCCTCATAGCTGCTGGTAAAATATAGACTACACCCTGCGCATGTGTGTGTATTTGAAGTTTATAACTGTAGTGTGACATGTACCACCCCGGGAAAAGATGAATGCACAGACGTAAACTCATGTTGCAGCCTCTGCTGCTATCAGCTGTTCATACCTGTCACATGATAAACACATACCCAACACACGGAGCAGCAGATGTCACTCTGCAACACTGTCACTATAACAACAGTGATAAACATTGCTATCATGGTAACTGTAGAGATGAGGAGGAGCTGTGATCATGTGTAGCCACTCAGAGCAGTGATAGCCTCTATCTCTGTCTTTCTAACACTGTCTGTATTGCTCTGCAGCCTGCTTGTTCCTGTTCATGCTTCTACTCTACGTACTGTGGATGGAGGTGGTGGATGTGAAGCGCTACATCCTGCAGGAGAGGGGAGAAGCATGTCTGAATGCAGAGGTTTCAGTGCTCTATGGTCTGTCATTCATGGTGGCGGCCGCTGGCGTGCCTCTGGAGCTCATCTCTGGATTGGTCTTCATGCTGGTGGGCCGTGTGCTCCATGCCAACAAGTGACCTGACCATCTGGATCACAGGGGAGGAGAGGACTGACCTTTTTATGTCCTGCACTGGGACTGGGCGGCACGCTTGTGGGATGTAAATACTGTCTGGAAAGACCAACATTACCACACCACCCTTTGGATGTTTTCAAAGTTTTCTATCACTTGCTTTGCTTAATTTCTTCAAACACCCTATTTACTTACATATATCACCACAACAAGTCCCTGCTGTGTTTTATTAATGCCACAAATGATGAGCAGAAGGTGAAAAATGCATGGGTGAACCAGCTGTGTCCTGATTCTGGCACATGATCAAAGTGAGTTCACTGCAGCAGAGTGAGGTGGGAGGCAGGAATGACTGGATGGACTGGAGACAGAAATGGTAGGCTTGGATAGAGGGTGGGGGTGGAGCAGGAAAAGGATAGATATGGGGGGATAGGGAGAGAGAATTGATGCGTATAGGGGGGCACAAGGGGGCTTTGAGAAATGAACAGCTGTTTGAGGGCTTGGTTGGTGTACAGCAGGCCAGCCACCTGCCTCCTTCACCCCAATCACATTTCACATTCAATCCCCCGTGCTTTATTGTTTCTGTCTTGCACTTTTGTGAGTCTCTATTCCAAATTTTATGGAAACTTTAGGTTTTGATATTAATCTTTAAACACTTTGAGTAGCTAAATCTAAAAATAAAACACACTGAAAATATGACCCACAGCCTTGAGGAATACTCTCTTTTCTTGTGGTATTCAAAAGGGGAAATGCTGACTTGTGATTGTATCACAACCGCTACAATATTAGATAGTGCTTCTTTTTCACTGCTCTGAATGAGTGGAAACAAGCAGTCGGACTCTCGATCACATATCAGCTTTCATCTGAGAAGCAAGAATGAGGGTGGTGGTGGCGGTGGGGGGTGTTATGTCTGCTTCAAAGGACTCATCATCGAATACACATGTTCATGCACACCACACACATGCTGTGATCAGACTATCCACAACACACCAGTGTTGATTTTCCATGCACGTGCGCACAATACATTTACTGATACCAGTTCTGCTTCATGCAGGGCCCAGAATAGTGGCCATCAAATGTTATGTATTGCATGAGTGTTAAAGGTACATTTCTGTGTTTTTTCCCCCAACATAATTTGTGTAATCGTTCACAGCAGTGCCATTGCTGTCTCTTTTTAGCTGTCTGTAAAACTCTGATGGTAATAATGTTCAAATTTAAATAAATCTCGAAGGAAAACGACTTTTGTCAAGTGCAGTAGGGAAAAACATCTTGTATATCAATAAAACTGACTTGACTTTGTGACATAACTGCCGGGCCTTTTGAACAGGAAGTCCTAACATTTGGGCTCAGCTGGATTCTGAGAGCATTTCAACCACAAGAAAACGTGTCACATCTGATCTGAGGATGTATGATGACAGATTGACAGATAAAAAACAAACAGAAGAAGTCTATGGCATGCAGTCAGTAATTTGCCAGTGGTGCATACGCTGCCAGCAGTGTTGTTATTGTGAAAATTACTAGTAACTCACGAGCAATGTTTGGAGGGAATAAGTTCAGTGGCAAAGGTCTGAGAAGCAGCTGTGCTGGGAAATTCATCCAATGTACATCCACTTTTTACTTTCTGATAAGTCACTTGGTCTTGAAAGTTGGGAGAGTTGAGGGAGCATTTGTGTGCTACAAAATATAATAAATTCGATTAGTTTGCAAAATCAATACAAGAAGATTTAGGGCCATGACTGGCTGGAAATTTCACTGAAATCTGGCAACCAGGACATCTGCTTTTGGAGCAGAAACAGCATGAATTAAGTCTCGGGATTGACAGAAGCCTGAATCTCTTGATTTTTGCAGTCATTTTATCCCTTGTCTATTAGGGGATGATGACATATACTTGCATGTCTAAAAGATGTCTTAGAAGTTAACTGTTGGGAAAAGCTGATGTCAATATCTTAAATGGCTGTCTTGTAAGACTGAATTTCATTAGTGGCCTCTGTGAACATACACACATGTTCACATTCTTATCCTTCATGCACTGTCATCAGGGAGGCCTATTATTGATATCAAATTTATCCTGCAGCATGACAACGAACCCAAATATACAACCAGAGTCATAAAGAGCTATCTTAAGTGTGAAGAAGAGCAACAAATCCTGCAGCAGATACCACTGCACTCAGAGAGCCTGATCTTTAACATCATGGAGACATGACGCGATTACATAAAGAGATGAAAAACAAACCTGATTCATCTAAATAACTGTGGTGTGTTCTCCATGATGCTTACAGCACAGCACTCAGCTGGTTCAGAAGTTATTAACATGGAAGGATGCAATATGGACATATAAATGGTATCAAATCTTAAAGTGAAACTATTAAATATAGGATCAATATTAAGACCACTTCTCTTCATTTCATTTTTGGATAATTTTGTTCATTTTTCTAGTATTCTATACAAAGTAATGTTTGCTGATGATACTAGTTTATTCTTGCCACGTAAACATTCAGATCATCTCCAGAATAATATAAATGCAGAATTAGTAAAGGTGGACATCTGGCCTAATTGCTACAAATCATTGTTAAATGTAAGCAAAACAAATTTAATTGTATTCCTTTCAAATAGAAAATGAAATAAGGCTGAACATCTATGCATCTGGATAAATGGAATGGTTACTGAGAGGTTAAAAATTACAAAATTTATGTTGATGAATTTCTGAATTCTAAGAACAATTGATGAAGAAATTATCTGAATATGTTAATTTTACAAATTCTGTTCTATGTAAAGCACTTTTAACCTTGTACCAGTCTCTGTTCAAGCCCCATTTAAACCATTGTAATGGTATATGGTGCAATTCATATTATAGGCACCTCGAGAAGTTACAGATTTTACAAAAAAAGTTATATGAGCCACAACATGGTCCAAGGTAAATCCTTCCTCTGATTTTCTTATGGCTTCATGTGTCTAAATCTAACTAAATACAATGCTTTTCACAGTACTAATGTAATGTATAATGTAGCTTATAGACTCAGGGAAACACTTGGTGATCTTATCCCCATCTATTTTTCATCTTGTGAAAACAGCTCTTAAGGGAAAAGAAACACAATCTTAAATGTAAAAGTTTTAGTGTGACCTGTAGAAGTCCAGAGACATGGAATCAGCTTGAAAGTTCAAAAGCTACTTTTAAAATATGTTCAGTTCTAAATCCTGCACAGCTGAGGATTTTTTCTTTTAAAAATACAGTTAGCTTTTATTGAAATACATGCTTTGATTAATTTATATGGTTAGTCTCCATATGCTACTGTATGGATGAGGTGTATTAGTGTCACTATCCTTTAGGATTTTGAGTAATTTACAGTATTCTTTAGACATTTAAGCAGGATGCAGATTGGAAATGATATTTGTATTATAGGCATGTTTTGTTTTTTTTTTACATCTGGGCCCCATTCACAAACTAAGGATAGCTTTTGGGGAGTCCCATTTCACAAATGACTATATTAGGCATGCTCATGATAGTGAAACTGCCCAAATGCCTTGAAAAACTGTGTGCAAAAGCACCTTGAGCTGGTGATTTGATGTAGATTAGTCTGTTTAGTGAACTTTTAATGGAGCTAATTTAGTGACCAACACATTTTCACATCACTGTGCACGTCTCCAGTCATGTAGCAGCTGGTTCTGATTCCCAGACACTAAAATTTGTGTGAAATGAAAAAGTACTTTGTCCAGCTTTTCTGCACAAACATTTTTTTTATTAAACAAAAACATTGCTTGGCAGCCTAGACGAACAGTTGGCATCATCGTCACAAGACAGAGTTCCACGATGAGCCAGCAGAGGGCTCTCCAGCTCTCCTCATTGAAAAAACAAGCTTCCCATGCATGGATGGACATAAGGAAGAAATATGAGGGGATCAGCCAGTGGAAGGGAAAGCAAAAGGAAGGAAGGGAAAGGAAAGGAAGCAATTACTGAGCAGAGTATTGAGCTAGAACCCTGGCTTGTTCAGTGAGTGACTGCAGCTCTTCCTAATCAGAGTTAATTAACTCTTATGTCTCCTCCCCTGTCATCCACTACAATGGAAACACAGTATCACTTCATTTAAGGGAGAAATAATCTTGCACTTCAAGTGTCAGCAATTATGGCATTATTATACAGTTATAGTTAATGTTATGCATATATGCATATCACATGTATAAAGACATGACATGGTAATAAAGTAATAAATGCTTTGAAAATTAACCTTAAATGACCAGAGGAGCATACATTTTTCTCGATCGGTATAATGAGTGTGTATTCTATGTATGTGTACGTGTGAATGCACTTCCCAGTATCTGCTGAGGGTCACATGTATGTGATCTGTCAGACAGTGAACAGCAGGAAGTGGTCTCACACAGTAGGGAGAATTAACCCTACGTGGACCCCTCACCCCTCTGTCCTCCAGAGCACCTGGACTGAATACTGGTGGGCTCTAATCCAGCCAAAGAGGGGGATACACTCTGGTGAAAGCTTTTTCCTTCCTTTCTCTAACCACTAACTCTACTAGTGAGCCGATTACCTGCTCTGTGTGTGTGTGTGAGCCCCAGTGTGGTAGGCCCTGAGCATGGCTCTTTGTGTGTATGTGTTGTGTGTGTGTGTGTGTATGTGCGCGCTCACATGCAGGGCCAGACGGACACAGTTTCTTCCAGATAAAGGCTTTTTCTCCTGTCAAAAATGACTGCCCTGATAAGAGCTGATATGAGAGAAAAGCAAAGCCTTATGGCATCACTCTTGCTTTTTTTTTGTTTCTTTTGTAAACCCCAAATCCCCAGGAACAGACCCACCCTCCAAATCACCCACCCACCCCCTTACCCAACACACACACGCAGCTAATCTGTATTGGGGGTTTTAGTTGAGGTAGAGAGGGAGCAGGTGGAGGGATAAAGAAGAGTTGCTGTGTGTTTCTTTTTCTGTTTTTGTATTTTAAAAAAATTGTGTGGTCATATTAAAGACATCCCTCCCCTCAAACACCACCGCTTCTCCTCCACACACACACACACACACACAGACATGCAGGCACACACACTGTTCACACAGACAGATTATGTCTCAGACAGTCAGAGCTCCTGCCTTCAATTAACCTCACAAAGACAGGATCATTTACACACACATGATGATGATAGCAGGAGGGAGGCAGTGAGGACTATGCGTGTGTGTGTGTATGTGTGTGTGCGTTTGTGAGTGATTGGTTGTAATGTATACAACTGGCTCTACTCCACAGCAAGGCCTTATACAAGCGTTGACTATTAGTGAAGGACACAATGTCATATTTCTGTTGTCTGAGAGATTCGCTCAGTGTTTTCTATATATGCTGCAGGAAAGAGAAAAAAAGCAACAAAAAAACATTAAAGATGAAATGCACTGCAGAAGGTAGTTTAAAGAACAAACTGGATGTAAAGCAAAGGGAAACAGTTCGCCTTTATATTTGGCAGGGAAGTTCAATAGACTGAGGTACTGATTTATATCTATTTGTTTGGAACTCACTGCAGTGAGAGAACACACTGCTATTGGCTACTTGTTTAGTATAATCAAAAACGATATACAGTTTATAGTTCAGCATCTATATTTGGTTCTATTTTAGAACATTAATGAGCACTGGTCATAGTTGTTTCTCATTCAAAAATGAATGATTGTAGGGGCTTAGTGTAAAAAATCTGGTACAACTGATTTAGCAGAGATGAAGTAGTTTCACAATTACAGCCTGGTCAAAATCAAAGCTTTATTATGCAGCAAATTAAGTGCTTCTTGAATCATCTAGCACCAACCTCTGATGGTAATAATTGTTGTAACTTCACACTTCACACAGAGGCTGGCTGTTCCTGCAGAGGTGAGAAAAAAGCCATGGGTTCATTTTTCCTCTCTGGTGTTCCAAAAAAAGACCACATAGCTCAACTGAGCAAGCTGTAGTTACCTAAACTTCAGAATGAAATGTAATTTACATCAAGTGTCTGTGTGATTAAGTGCAAGTGATACCTTCTGTCATCACCTGTAGATGGAGCAGAACTCGGCATCCAGCAAACCTAGATAACTGAACTTTCTGACACATGTTAAATATTTTAAAAGGGTGTATTTTAACCTAAACTGTGATTTTTGTTGAATAGCACGGTTTAGGTTAAAATACACTGGCCCTAAAAGTTGAGCATTTGGGGTCTTCCTCAATGTATCACTGTAAATATGTAACTATGTAAAGTTAGGTAATATTGCATGTAGTGTGAAAACTATTGGTTTAATTATACACAGAAAAGCAATATTTTTTTTTACATTTTGAAAGGATTCCCCCTCATGTGCTTAACATCTTTATTTTGCAAACTGTAACAGGATGTGGAAGACGATGTTACTTCTACTACTCAGTAAAATTAAACATTTTTACCATTATGAATAGACTATATTTTTATTAGGTTGTGACCTTACAGCCGCCATATTATTATATGGCAGCTCAGTCTCTGGGGTTATAGAAACAGGAGGTCTGTGCATGTTAAAATTATTCAGGTTCAACCAGTTTTAAAGAGACTTTGTTTGCTTTATATTTTAATTATTTACACTTATTGGTAATGTCATTGTCCCCGGTAGTGTACTAGTTTACAAATTCACCTTACAAGCAAAAGGTCCCTGGTTTGATTCCAGGTGGGGATGCAAGCCCCTTTCACCATGGAGGTTGTGTCAGGAAGGGCATCTGGCAAATTACCAGTGTGGATTAATTTGCTGTGGTGACCCCTTAGGGAGAATACAAAGGAGCAGCCGAAAGGTACACCCCTATTAGTAATGTTAATAGGCTAATCTATTCTTTATGGACTGTCACACCCTTATCATAAGGCTTAAATGAGTTTTATGACTCTGTAAAGATTTTGTTGGTCAAAAATTGCTCAAAATGGCTCTTTTGATGTAAATGTTGCTGACCCCTGCCCTAACTGAAAACACTTCTATATGTTCAAGGAATGCTTTTGTTGGTGATATCAGACAAATGAGTGGTAATGCTCACTTTGTTTTATTTCTGTTTCCTATTGCTTAAGAAAGTCTTTTCCAGGTGGTGACAATCAGAGTCAGAATCAGAATACTTTATTAATCCCCGGGGGGAAATTGTTTACACAAGTCCCTCTCACCATGGGAGAGTTGCATCAGGAAGGCCTCCGATGTAAAAACTGTGTCAAATTACCAATGCAGATTCATCTGCTGTGATGACAGAGCACCCAAAGGTGATTGCTTACCGACAGTTTAGTCCCTTTTGATGGGATGACAAGCCTCCTCCTAATGGTGAAAAATTTTCCTTAAAGTTCCTCAAAAGATTGTTGTTGCTGAAGGCCCTCGTGTTAAAGCTTTACTGTAGCCCATGGTTCAAGGGACGCTCTGTGAAAACCTGTGGGGGGTGCATGTTGTCCAACATCTCACTCACTCTCTTATAACCCCACATTGGCACTATATTCACAAAAAGCACGGTTGGAAACACCCTTAACAATTCACTGTCTTACAGAGACAGTGAGCTCACTTGGCAATACACCAGTAAGCTAGATAAAATACAAACCTTTAATCCTTTCCATTGCCTTCTTCATTCACCTGCTGCAGGTTGAGGGGGGGTGTAATGCTGTGTTGGCCCGCTCTGTATGTTTGTTTTTTCAGCACCACTGTAGCTATCTGGGTAGGACACACACATACACCAATCACTGTGTACACACACTATTCACTCTTGGAGCTGTCTAGCAAACAAGTACAAATCCAGCACAGAGACAGTACAATCTATGTGAACAGTAAATAAATAAATACTAGGATGCAGAATCGAAACAAAGAGCTTAGCATGGAGACAAGCATGAAGTGCTCTGTGGACAGACAGAACAGAGGAGTTCCTGCTTTGGGCTTGTGTTTCAACCATCATTTTTCAGCTTCACTATTGTATGTCTTTATTTTCCTTGAACAGCCCCTACACACACACACACACACACACACACACATGCACGCACAAACATTACTCTCCCTAGCTCCTTCATTTCTGCTGAAGGAGAGGAGCTGGAGAAGAGGGGAGGAGGGGGTTGCGATTAGTTTCAGGGTTCTAGCTCACTTGATTGGCAGCTGGCAGCATATGGAGCTGTGAAGAAGGTTTGCCCACGCTCACTTCAGAGGAAACAAATATTTGCCTGAAGGAGAGAGAGAGAGGGAGTGAGTGAGAGTAAAAAAAATATTAATTAGTTTTCAGACGCACAGAGAGATAAAAGTCGGCAAGACGCACCCATCAAAAGGCTGCAGAGTTTGCTGCAAAATGGAAATTTTCCCCAAGTTGACAGATCCAGTAGGCTGCTAGCAGAGCTGAGGGTGAGAACATATGTGAGCTGGGGAAGCACTGAGGTGCACAAAGACAAGAGCCCAACATAGATTCTACATTAACATCTGTGCATACGTTAACATATTCGGAGTGGAATAACAAAGACATTTAAGAATGCAGCTTTCACACTTCTCTAGCCCCTCGAATTATTTCCTAATTATCATCTCCACACCAACATGGAGTTGTGTGGAGATGGGATCGACACATGTGCACTGCATTAAATGCACTCAAGGTAAACATTGCCAGTCATGAAACCCAGCAATCCAAGAAATTTACGATTTACGGGGAGACTCATTATTTTTAATTATACATTTATGTTTGGAGTTGATTTAAATATGTTTTCTCCGCACAGATGCTACAAAGATTGATATCACCTCTTGGGTGCCGCTGTTCTTTCTTCGGTATCATAGTTGATGTTGCTCCAGGTCCATTAGTGTAAATAATCAGTCACATTGTGATGTAATAGCCTTGAGGGGGAAAAAGGCTGGAGAAGTGTGCCTTCAGGGCCACTAAGTCAGTGACAAACCTGTGCTGGACGAATTGCATGACAGAGGACTTTCACTCAAGAGATTAGGGTTTGTCTCCAGTGTGAAGCCAAAAAGTAATCCTGGCTTATTATTTTTAGGTAGTTGACTATTACTATGGTTATTTTCAGTTTTCAGCCACTCTTTGACCAATACAAAGGGGTCTGCACTCACATGCCACTTCATTAGGTATACCTGTTCAGCTGCTCATAATGCAAATATCTAATCAGCCAATCACATGGCAGCAACTCAGTGTACTTAGACATGTAGACATGGTCAAGATGGCCTGCTGAAGTTCAAACCGAGCATCAAGAAAGGTGATTTAAGTGACTTTGAACATGGCATGGTTAATGGTGCCAGACAGGCTGGTCTGAGTATTTCAGAAACTGTTGATCTACTGGGATTTTCTTGCACAACCATTTCAAGGGTTTAAAGAGAATGGTCTGAAAAAGAAAATATATCCACTGAGTGGCAGTTCTTCAGGCAAAAATGCCTTGTTAAGGTCAGAGAACAGAGGAGAATGGCCAGACTGCTTTGAGCTGACAGGAAGGCAACTGTGACTCAAATAACCACCCATTACAACCAAGTTATGCAAAAACAGCATCTCTGAAGGCACAACACATCAAACCTTAAGGCAGCAGAAGACCATGCTGGGTGCCACTGCTGTCAACTAAGAACAGGAAACTAAGGCTAACATTCATGAGATCACCAACATTATACAATAGAAGGTTGGAAAAAAGTTGCCTGATCTTGATGAGTTTCAATTTCTGCTGCAGCATTTACATAGTAGGGTCAGAAATGAGTGAAAACATGGACCTATTCTTTCTTGTATCAGTGACTGAGGGTTCTGCTGGTGGTGTAATGGTGTGGGGGATATTTTCTTGGCATACCTTGGGACCCTTAATACCAATTCAGCATTGTTTGAATGCCATAGCCTACCTGAGTTTTGTCGTTGACCATGTCCATTCTTTTATGACCACAGTGTACCCTTCTTCTGATGGCTGTTTCCAGCATGATAATGTGATAACATGTCACAAATCTCAAATCACCTCAAACTGGTTTTTTGAACATGAAAATGAGTTGATTATACTCAAAAGGCCTCCGCAGTCACCAGATCTCGATCCAGTAGAGCCCTTCTGGGATGAGGTGGGATGGGAGATTTGCCTAATGGGGCCCACAGATTTGTAGCATCCATGTGATGCTATCATGTCAGTATGGACCAAAATCTGTGAGGAATGTTTCCAGCACCTTGTTGCACTGATGACTCAAGGCAGCTCTGAAGGCAAAACGGGGTATTAGGACAGTGTATCTAACGAAGAGGCCAATGTGTGTACTTTTACTAAACCATGCAGCACATAATTCAGATAACCCCTTTGTTAACCATGTTTGTTTGTTTGTTTGTTTGGTTATTTAACTACATAACCCAAACCCTATCTTTACCCGTTAAAATGCATAGACTTTATCAGATTTCCACTATGGATTTGGCAACAATAAGAAACTATTATTATTATTTTATTTCATTTTTTAATCAAGATGTCCACCAACATTTCTAAAGCTAGGTCATTTTAGTGTCTACTTTAGTTATTTCAAAAAAATTAAAATGTAGTGTATGTCATGGTCCGCCCTTTGGTTAGGGTTTTGTGTTTGCTCTTGAGTTCTGTTTGTTCCTTTTTTACCCCATGTTTTGCCTGTTTCCCTTGTTAGTGGTCTTCGTTTCTGTCTGCGTCTAGTCTTGTCTTATTTTGGTAGTCTGTCGTGTTCCCGGTTTTGTTCCCCCTGTCTCGTGCACCCTAGTTACGCCCCTGTTCTCTTGTCTTCCCCTCACTGGTTGTCCCTGTTAGGTCTCCCCCGCCCTGTCCACCTGTCGTGTGTTCATTGGTTTGTCTTTGTGTATTTAAGTCTCGTATTCTGTATTTCCCGTTGTCGCGTCATACTGGTTTTCCCCCCGTGTGCCACCCTCTCGTGTTCCCAGGATTTTTTGGTACCCTGTATGATTACAATTGGTTTTGGCAAAATAAAGTCTTGTTCTTTTCGTGTCGGCTCTGTGGTCCTGCATATTGGGTCCACACTTCACCCACAGCATGGCACACCATGACAGTGTAGAATGACCTCAATGACAGGCTGCACAGTATCTGGCAACCCAGGCTAAATCAAGAAACTTGGTGTGTGGATCAAACAAAAGAGATATTAAATGAGAAATTTGAGCTAGAGAGACAGTGTTTATGCTCAGCTAGGCCAACTGTCTAATTATTCTTTTAACATTATATGTACAAGACCAAGCTTGCATTGTTTTCATTAATCATATGACAAAGATTAATTCTCTGGGGCAACAATTAGAACCAGCATAGAACGCTACTACACTAAATAAACAAAATAAAATAAACACACCTATTTCTGTTTTCTCCTGAAGTCATTAATTGTTAGTAAAAATAACTTCATCTGCAATCTCACAAACCACTGAATTCACTCATCAGGAGCCCCCCCCCAAAAAAATCTCTCTCACACACACACATACACACACACACACACACACACACACACACACACACACACACACACACACATTAAAAAGACTTTGCTTTGCTTTGATACATGGTGTTCAGACACTGACCATGGGATTATGCAGCACCGATAAGGTAATTAACAGACTATGATAGTGTAATTAAGCAACATCTGAGAAGAAAGGCTGTTGGAGTGGCATGTTGGTGTGGGCGCACATCAAAGCCCGTGGCACCGCTTTAAAGGCAGGCTGGCTGCGCAGAACATTTGGTTTAGCATGGTTCCTCTGTGAAGGTATCAATGGGTGCTGAAAGAAGGCTTGTTATGCCATTGAGAATTAGCTGACAACACCAAATAAGTTTATTGTGATGGAAATAAAATGCCTTTTCTGGAGGAACTCGGTTCTGTAAAATGGACAGAGATCATATCAGAGGCAGTAACTGATAGCTTCATTGTTAGAGTCAAATGGTGTCTTTCTCTATCAGTGCAGTCTCAAAAGATTTCACTGAATAAATGGAACTTGCATGAATTCACTTAGGTATTTACCTTGCTTTGCTTTATTGAGAAAGCATCTTTGTGGGATTCGTCGTCAGGCCTCGCAGAGTGCACTCTCTCCATTTCTCTCTCCCTCTCTCCCTCTGTGCGCACTGAACCAGCACAAATTCGGTTTTATTGTATTTATTTGTTTATTTACTCTTATCGCTTTTCCATTTCAGAGGCTTCCTATCAGAGACCTGCAAACCTCAGAAGCCGAGTGGCAGGGGAGCTGCGGGTTTACATTTGTGTGTGCACAAGTGTGTGTTTCAGGATAAAATTAAAATACAAATAGAAAGGAAACATTGGAATCATCACTTTTGTTATCACCAGCTATACGGTTTACAGCTCCCACTGTTAACAAACTCCTCCAGGGTGATGAAACAGAAAGCGCTGAAATGTACTTACTTCATGACTCACAGAATATCTTTTAAGTAATATTATAAACACTTGGCGAGAGTTACTGCAATGGGCATGAAATTCATTTTAGCCATTACATCATTGCATCCAACAACAGAGAAGTATGTTTTATTGTTGGATGCAATAAAAGTTGTTTAACATGTTATATCTGAGCCAGATCTGTACAAATATCCTGGGACAGGCTCAGGGTCCCCTGCCCTTCTGATCCTGAGTGGCCGGTCCTTTTATCTTTTCTGTTTCCATTGCTCTTTCTTTCCTCTTTTCTCTCTGGGTAACTATTTGTGCTCAGCTCTCAGGTGAAGACGTGGCTGAGGCGGAGCATGCTGGCATACCTGGAAATCATCGTCATCAGTGCTATTTAAACCCAGCGGTTTCCTTCACTCTCTGCCACAATATTTAGCTACTCACCTAGTAGTAAGCTCTGACCAAGTCTACTATGCTTAATGTCATGATGCCAAGTTCTGCTCCTTACCTGTCTGCTCTGCTGTCATTCTTAGGATTCTCATGCCAATCCAGCCACCTGAAGAGATGTCTGACCAACCAAGTTCAACATCTGTCCATTCCCTGACCTAATTGTATTAGTTTTCCCGCAGTTGCTTAACAAAACAAAGACTAAAACCAGACTTCAGCCAGGAATGGATCTGGATTTTTCTTGTAGAAACATCCCCCTGCTGATCATTAGAAAGAATACAGGTTTAAGGCACTTCAGAAAAGGCTTGACTGTTCAGATATGGAGGCTACATAAAAGTGTTTTGCCACCTACACATTACACCTACAGGAGTGTTTATGAAATTCCATTCAAAATCCACAGACCCTAACTTGGAGTCGAGCCCCCTCCGCATCTATGACAGCTTCCATTCTTCTAGGAAGGCTTTCTACAAGATTTTGGAGTGTGTCTGTGAGAGTTTTTGCCCATTCATCCAGAAGAAAATTTGTGAGCTCAGACACTGCTGTTTAACGGGAGGGCCTGGCTTGCAAACTCTGTTCTAGTTCATCCCAAAGAATGAGATGGAGTTCTTCCACACCAAATTCATCAAACTATGCCTTTATGGACCTTGCTTTGTGCACTGGGGCACAGTCATACTGAAACAGAAAAGGGCATTTCCCAAACTGTTCTCACAAAGTATGAGACAGAATTGTCAAAAATGTCTTCGTAAGCTGAAGCATTGAGATTTCCCTTCAGTGGAACTAAGGGGTCCAGGCCAACTCCAAACAACTCCATAGTATTATCTGTCCTCCACCACACTTCACAGTTGGCACAATGCAGCCAGGCAGGTCATGATTCGTTACTCTACAGAACACATCTCCACTGATTCAGAGTCAAGTACTGGTGTGTCACTTTGGAGCTCCGGCAGTGTCCACTCCATCTGACACTTGCAAGGCTTACATGTAGCTGCCCCACCATAGAAATCAGAATCAGAATCAAATAACTTAATTAATCTCAGGAGGGCAAATTGCGACAGTTTTTGTGCTGATGTTAACCCCAGAGGAGGTTTGCCTTAGCACTTGGCAACATTTCTGTGCAACTTTACATGGTCTGCCACTTCATGGCTGAGTTGCTGTATTTCCTGAACACCATAACTTTGCAATAATGTCCCTTAGAGCTGATTGTGGAATATCTAAGAGCAGCAAAAATGTCATGATTTAACTTGCTGCAATGGTGGCATTCTATGACAGCATCACACTTGAATTAAGTGATTAAATTCTATTAAATTCAGTTTTATTTATATAATGCCAGTTCACATCAAAAGTCGCCTCAAGGCACTTTATACTGTAAGTAAAGTCCCTTCATTAGTAGGGAGAAAACCAAACAATCATACAATCCTTCACTTGGCAGTGATGTAAAGGAAGAACTCCCGTTTAACAGTAAGAGACCTCTGGTTGAACCAAGCTCAGGGAGAGGCAGCCATCTGCCTCAACCAGTTGGGGGACCCACAAATACTCATAAATGCAGACTACATAGAAAGGTGTGGCAATGAGACTGAATGAAACCTTGAATTCAGTGAATAAGAAGTGTCAGTAATTTTGTTTGTAGTGTCTTTTATTTACACGGCTAAAAAACAATTAAATGAATTCTTTGAAAATACATCAGATCTGAGTGGAGAAAAAAATCATGCTGGATCTCTACACTGACTGGAGGCAGCACAGTGGCTCAGTGGTTAGCACTGTTGCCTCACAGCATGACAGTCCAGGGTTGAAATCCAGGTGGGGCCCTTCTGTGGTTTGCATGTTCTGCCTGTGCTTGCGCAGGTTTTCTCTGGAAGCTCCAGTTTCTCCATGAGAGGGTAACGCTGCCTGTCAGCCCAGGACACTCTTGTAAAAGAGATTCTTAATGTCGAGACTTCACTTCCTGGTTAAATAGTTAAGTTAATAAAAAAATAATATTAACTAGGTAATGTGTTAAAATTATTAACCCACAGAGGGCTGAATTCAAAGACACCCTGAAAATCAAAGTGAAAAAACGTTGCGGCAGGTTAGTCCATTTTGCCAGAATTAATTACAGCAACTCAAAATGGTACTCAGTAGTTTGTATGGCCCCCACGTGTTTATATGCATGCCTGACAACACTGGGGCGTGCTCCTAAAGAAACGACAGATGGTGTCCTGGGGGGATCTCCTCCCAGATCTGGACCAGGGCATCACTGAGCTCCTGGACAGTCTGAGGTGCAACCTGGTGGTGTTCGATGGACCGAAACATAATTTTTCAGAGGTGTTCTACTGTTGCATAGCCTGTAGAGGTTTGTGCGTCCCTCCATTAATATGCCTCCCTAGACCATCACTGAGCCATGTTTCAGGCAGCATAAGATTCTCCACAGCTTCTCAAGACCGTTTTATGTCTGTCACACGTGTGCCAGTGACAGACCTGCTAATTCTGGTATTATGTGGTGAATGCCGTTTGAGCTCCACAATGCCAGGCAGTGAGCACAGGACCCACTAGAGGATGTTGGGCCCTCAGGCCACCCTCATGAAGTCTACTTCTGATCATTTGGTCAGTGACATTCACACCAGTGGTCTGCTGGAGGTCATTTTGGAGAGCTCTGGCAGTGCTCATCCTGTTCCTCCTTGCACAAAGGAGCAGTTACAGGTCCTGCTGATCGGTTAAGGACTTTCTACAGTCCTGTCCAGCTCTCCTAGAGTAACTGCCTGACTCCTGGAATCTCCTCCATGCTCTTGAGACTGTTCCGGAAGACACAGAAAACCTCTTGGCAATGATATATATTGATATGCCATCCTGGAAGAAATAGACTACCTGTACAACCTCTGTAGGGTCCAGGTATCACCTCATGCTACCAGTAGTGCAAAACTAAGCCAAATGCAAAACTAGTGAAAAAACAGAACAGATGAGGAGGGGAAAAAAAATGTCAGTGGCCTTGACCTGTAAAACCATTTCTGTTTTGGGGGTCGTCTCATTGTTGCCCTTCTAGTGCACCTGTTGTTGATTTTATTAACACCAAAGCAGCTGAAATTGATTAACAACCCCCTCTGCTACATAACTGAGCAGATCAATATGCCAGAGGTTTGATTGACTTGATGCTATACTCTGATTAAATAGTTTTCCTTTAATTTTTTGAGCAGTGTACAATGCATGGTCAGTAAAAGCACCACAGAATTACTGTATAACTATTCTCAATACCAAAGTCACTACCAAAAGTTGCTACATCAATAAAACAAATGTATCAAATCCATCGAATTTCATTTTAATTGTAAAAAAACTGCAGAACATTTGAGAAATCTAACAGTGATGATGGTAGCCTACAAATGTTATATACAAATATTGCTCAGCAGATACAAGATGACATTGGTCTTTGTAAACCTTGTGTGAGAGACATTACTATGCAGTTAACGTACAGTTAACAACTGACACTGTCTCCCCTTGAATTCTATCTCCACATCAGGAAGTCTGTCTTTGAGGTGCCTTGAGCTGTTTACCTCTTCTGCTCAAAATGCTCTGTGACACTGTCAGCATACAGACTTTTGTTGTCTATAACTCGATCCTGATCATCTGACTCAAATTCAAAACATGCACAATGTACAGGACTCTTAGTGTTACTGCTCTTGTTTGTCCATTTTCCAGCATGTGCACCCACTGCACCTATAGTCTCACACAATGGCATGAACCATCATGTTTTTATAATTTTGCTTTTGACTCATTCCTGAAATATAATTCCTTTTTGAATGTCTAACTAGCAATATTCATATATTTCTCATCTGCTGCACAGTGAAAGTGTCCTTTAGATAAACAGTGTTAATCCAAACCATTAAGAATAAAAATGTGTATAGAATATAGCTGAAAGCTGAAATGCAAATATGTTTGATCTGTAAAAGCGAGGTCTGTGCCATCACAGGTGATAACTCCAACCCTATGTTTTGGGGAAAGGCAAAATGGACTTTTTTGGAAAAAATGTGAAAAGTTTATTAATGTGTGTCAGTGAGAATGATTATTTCTTTTTTCACTAATTGCCAAGACTTGGGAGAATATTTTTAAAAAAACAACAACTTTTTATCTAGGGTTAGAGTTAGGTTTAGGGTTGGGGTCATCACCAGTAATGATTTGCACCTCAGAGGGTTAAAATAATTATAAATTTGATTGTTTATGGAAGAACTGTTGTTTAATATTTGACCTATTCTGCAGAGAAGACTCAAAGAAGCATTTACAGCCATAGTACTTGGAGGGATACTGATTTGATCCCACTTTTTTCATGCATTTGTTCTCTTAAAAACAAAAGGAAAGGTTTGCCGTTGAGCAACTTTATGCCTTAATTTGACAGCATGAGAAATGTAGGTAGGACAGCAAGAATGAGAGCAAAAAGAGAGCAAGATAAAAGCCCACAGCTGAAATCAAACTGGTAATGTTCTTTTACATGCTACATGTCTTACACCTGAGGTTTCTCAAAAGTGGATCGGGATAAGATATCTCCACCTCCAGAGTTCTGGAATCTTCACTTTAGAGCGCATTATTTCATTTTCTGATGGATGAATTATCAACGTATGTTGGGTGAATGGCCAAAGCAGTGGGGAAAATGCTGATTTAAAAAGTACTCAGATTAGTGTTTTGGTCCTGGCCAAAAGCCAACAGTATACTCCAAACAAAACTGCATTTGGTGTGTTCTCAAATGGCAGATGAATGCAAATACAGCTATATTGACCTGACTCCAGGTGTGTTTGTGTTATTGTTCCCACGCCAGATGAAGAAACTTGTGAGGCACAGTGGGAGTATGCTGGAGTACAACATTTCTCAGTTCAAACTCCACAAAAAACACATTTTTGATAGAAACTAATTGTGGGTTTTTCCTGTCTTAACCAACAATTTTTCTTCAGCACACAGATATGATTTCATTTGGAGTGTACTCAAACACTGGAGGTTTAAGACTGTGGAGTAAAGAAAAAAAATTCCCATCAATCACTGCCTCATTACCACCACCAATGTCCTCGGAAGTCACCCTGAGTACTTCAGTGTGTGTGCGGCTTTGGTCCACTCAGGAGGAGAGAGTGAACGATCTTGCTCAGAATCTGAACTGCTTCTTTGATCTCCCAAAACCAAACAGGGAGAGAGACTCTTGCCCCTCACAGAGAGGATTAAATATCCCTGAGTCGGGACATCACAACTCCCTCTCACCGCCCTCCTTCCCCTCCTTCCACCCCTCTTTCCTCCGCTCCCTTCCTCCTCACGTCTACCCTGGTTATCACTGAGTCTCCAGAGGGGCTGGAGGGAAAGGAGAGCAAATGAAGAAGAGAAGAGGAGAAAAGGAATTAGAGGAGAGACTGTGCTGCTTTTAGAGCCAAGAGGACATCTGGGTCCATGAGGACTTTGACTGCTTCACCCACACAGGTCAAAGTCTGGATAGGTCACAGTTCTGCCCCAGGGTTCTTTGTGTGTATGTGTGTATTTAGTTGGGTATTGTCTGGGTCAGAAGGGAACAGCCGGGAACTCACATCAGGCAGGATTTATTTAAGAGGTAGTAGGTTGTCAGAAAGAAGAGGATTTGTTTAAGAGAGGAATGGAAGGGGGTGGAGGGGATGGAGGGATGTTGAAACAGCCAGATAAAAGAGTGTAGGAGGTCTTAGCTGTTCGGGGTTGACCCTTTTGACTTCCATCCTGCACACATATCTGAAAAAATAGTGTTATTAAAGACTTCCCTCTGTTGCCAAACTGTCAAGATGGTTTGTTTTAGGCAAAAGGTATCCCTGTGATTACTGTCAGAACGTTCCTATTGCCTTTTAACGATGAAAGGCCAATAGATCTTCGTGTGAATGCACCAGGGTTAATCTCAGTGATCTTTGGCAAGAACAGGGATTTCAGAGTGATGATAGATCTTTTTCTTACACTGGCAATGAAAATGGGCCTTTTGAGAATGTATGGTAAGTAAGAGAAGTGAATCTTTTAGTGAGCGACCAGTGGTACTGATTCCTGAACATTTAAAGCCAGCTTTTGTTGTAGTGGAGACAGGTACACTATATTACCCCTGAAACTACAGTCAGAGTGCTATTTTAAAAACAAGTTTGATGTGGTATTGTGTGACAAATCAGTTTGGGAAACAATAACTGAACTGAGTGAGACAGGGTGGTGTAAAATGATACTGCAGATGTATTTTACCAACAAATGCAACAGATCAGGAGGGAAATTATGAAGCACTTTGCAAATCTGCGTAGTGTCTTTTATTTCTGGTCACTGACTGGCATCATCTTCCACGCAGTTCAAACAGATAGCCACAACCCCAGTTCCAAAAAGTTTGGGATGCTGTGTAAAATATATATATTTAAACACAATGCAGTGATTTGCAAAGCTCATAAACCAATATTGTATTTACAAAAGAACATAGAAAACCTATTAACTGCTGAAAGGGAGACATATTACTATTTCATGAAAAATACAAGCTCATCTTGAACTTGATGGCAGCAGCATGTCTCAAAAAAGTGACAGGGCAACAAAAGGCTGGAAAAGTAAGTGGTACTAAAAAGAAAAAGCTGGAGGAACATGTTGCAACTAATGAATTAATTGGCAACAGGTCAGTAGGGTTGTTGGGTATAAAAAGAGCACCTTAGCCAGTCAGAGTCTCTCAGAAGTAACGATGGGCAGAGGTTCAGCAATCTGCAAGAAACCACATTAAAAATTATTGACAAAATGTAAAAGTGCAAAGATTTTTAATCTACAGTACATAATATCATCAAAAGATTCTGAGAATCTGGAGACACCAAAACCAATATTGGATGTTGGGGATCTTCACGCCCACAGGTGGCACTGCATTGCAAACAGGCATCATTATGTCGTGGAAATCATTGCACTGCTTTGCAAAAATACTTCCAGCAATAACTGTGTGTGAACAAAGTTGGTCATGCAATCCACAAATGCTCTATAATGCAGAAAAGAAGCCATATGTGAACATGATCAAGAAATGCCACCATCGTCTCTGGGCCAAAGCTTATTTAAAATGGACTGAGGCAAAGTGAAAAACTGTTCTGTGGTCAGACAAATCAAAATTTGAAATTGTTTTTGAAATCTTGGATGCTGCGTCCTACGGATTGAAGAAGAGAGGGACCTACCTGCTTGCTGTCAGCGCTCATTTGAAAGGTGCCATTTATGCTGAAAGGTAGATACAGGTTTTAGCTCAACATACCCTCCCCTGTAGATGATGTCTTTTTATGGAAGGCCTTGCATATTTCACTCAGTGGTTAGCACTGTTGCTTCACAGCAAGAAGGGCCTGGGTTCAAACCAAGATAGAACCAATCTGTGTGGAGATGGCATGTTCTCCCCGTGTTTGTGCAGGTTTCCTGTGGGAGCTCCGGTTTCTCCTGCCTTTAAAGACATGCTTGTCAGCCCAGGACACGCTCACAAAAGATTTTCTTAATTTCAAGAGTTTCACTCCTTGGTTCAATAAAGGTAAAAGTAAAGAAAAAATAGTAAATTACAGGAAGACAATGCTAAACCAGATACTGCAGCTATTACAACAGCATTGCTTCCTAATAGAAGGCCAGTTGGACTGGCCTGCCTGCAGTCTAGACCTTTCACCAACTGAAAACATTTGGTGCATCATGAAACAAAAAATAAGACAAAGAAGACCCAGGACTGTTGAGCAACTGGAATCCTATATCAGACAAAAATGGGACAACATTCCTCTCTCAAAGGTCCAGCAGCTGGTCTCCTCAGTTCCCAGATGTTTACAGATGTTTACAGACTGTCGTTAGAAGTAGAGGGGCTACACAGTGGTAAACATGGCCCTGTGCCAACTTATTTGAGAATTGTTGCTGCCATTAAATGCAATACGAGCAGGTATTTTCTTTAAAGCGTAAAATGTCTCACTTTCAACATTTGATATGTTTTCTATGTTCTTTTGTGAATAAATTATTGTTTACAAGATTAGCAAATCATTGCATTGTGTTTTTATTTATATTTTACACAGCGTCCCAACTTTTTAGGAACTGGGGTTGTAGCTATATGAGTAAATTACCACACTGCAGTTTTTACTGTAACAGTGTTTGATGCTGATCCTGGCTGTCTTCAGTCCAGTAATAAGTCCAGTCTGTTACCAGTTAATGTTTATTTTGAAAGTGGCTGATGTCAGATTGCTAAACAGAGTTAATAGCTCATTTGCTCATCAAATTGTTTGTGTGGCTTTTGCTGTATAACTCTGAACTTTTAACCAGGTAGCCTTGATACTGTGTACCAAGGCTGAGATTACCAAGATGCTTTCAGTCCCCAGTGACAGATGCCCTCTTAAGAACCCTACAAAATGGCAACTGTCAGTCTACACAGTTTAGTACAAAGAATTAGCGTCAAGTATTAACCCTTGTCCTGCCAGCTATACGACCAGCTAAACGACCGGCAGTGAATGAGAACACCAGAAGTGAACAATATATAGATGACTGGCAGTACACGAAACTTATCTGGGACATCAATATATTGATGTCTGGCAGTACTAGGGTTAAAATATAAAAATCAAACAAGTCATGTAACCTTAACATCAGATGCATGAGTTATCCTAAGAAGGATGAGCTTAGACCAATGTAAACGCACTCTGATTTTAAGTATAATGCACTTAATAACCTAGCAAATTTGCAGCAAACTCAGAAAATGTTTTTTCTTCTAACACTCAAAACATAGCACCTATAAAAAGTATTCAGTATTTGTATTTAGAGGCAAATATTTAGTTTTTTGCCTTATCTCTGTGCTCCATATACAGCACAGTCACCGGAACACTTGTTTTACTACCAGTTTAACAACATCTCAGGAATCATTAACCAGGAGTATCAGTCATGGTGGCCTGTTAATATCTAAACCTTTACCTTCTTCTTAGCCACACAAATAGCAGAAATCACATCACACATCCCCGAGAATCAAAGTCTAAGCACAACACAACTGGAATAATGATCATATCATGACTAAACGAAGGATTTTGAGGTAAACCTTAACAGTCCCACAAGCTTTGTACTTGCCATTACAATTCTTCTTCTTCTTCTTCTTCTTCTTCTTTCGGCTGTACGAACTATTAACTGAAACAACTACACACCTCAGTATGTGGGATAAAAGTGCAGATAAGTGAATATATAGAGACTTCAAAACTAGTATAAATTAAGCTAAAAAGCAAAAAATAAAAAAAATATATTAATTTGAAATAAAATAAGGACTGAATGTACAGTGTACTGATGCATGGGTATTGATATGATATTATTTTATTTTATTCTTTATGAAAATAACAAGATAGCTTTAATTACTGGTTCCTGATCAGCTGTTGGAAGTTTAGAAGACAAACAGCACCAACATTTATATAATGTCAGAGTCTGAACATAGTGTAGAATCAAAGTTGTGTACATACTTCTTGAGTCACTGAATATAGGGGGGGTTTTTTTTATCATATTTTATCTACTTAACTGTACTGCTGTCTTCTTATTGATATTTATGTATACTAAATGGAGTGCCTGTAATGTGAGCAATTTCCCCCTGGGATTAATAAAGTATTCAGATTCTAATTCTGAAACAAGGCTTGCATATGACTCAGATGTATAAAAGGCAGTATTATTTGTGTGTTTAAAGATGCCAATGGGTGGTACAATTTGTTACTGATTTGCAACAGGAACCAGTATTTAATTCCCATTTTTACTTTCATAAGCTTTTATATTTAAGCAGAGAATGCCAAAAAAAACCCCCACATAAATTAATTTATAAAATATATCCTCTTTCTCTGTTTTTAAATGTTTATGTGTTTTCTATATCCTAAATGTGTGTACACATTTAATGTGTGAGTTTTTGTTCTCCCGCTATTACCTTCAGCAAAGGTCAATGCTTTCTGCGAGGGGTTAATACAATCACCATTACTGCTTCCTGTTGCTGTGCCGGGCAGACGAGGCAGGGCATGGAGGAGAAGTGGGGGTAGGCAGGAGGATGAGAGAGGCAACCAGTGCAGGCAGAGAAAGGGGCAACTCTGACATGACAGTGACAAATTGCCTTGTATTTATTCAAATTGTGTAATGCGATCTTTTGGCTGTGTTGTAATGCGTGTTTTCAGAATTTGACCCTGCTGATGAGTTAACACTAACAAGCTTGTAACAAGGAGAGGGCAAGGTGAGCTGAAGACAATGAAGTTAGTGGATGCTAGACTGACAGGGACAATATTCAGCTTGATTCACATATAGCTGAGAAACAGCTTTCTAAGAAGCAACCTGATCTCATTGTATATGTATATTTCACAAAAGCCTGAGAACGTACTTTGTAATTATATACTTGCCAGATTAAATTTTATTTGGGTAAGTGAGAAGATACAAAAAAGTTTAAAATATACAAGTTTTTCAGCAGAAGTTGACATTAATTTGCACTTAGTGCAGTAGATGACATTATTCAGGAACAATTAGTGGCAATACAAGTTGGACTGAAATTAAATTTCAAGATTATAAGGATTTTGAAAAATAATACCTTCTGGTGACTTAGAAGTCCTATATTGTGCATATTCTATGCATAGTCTGTACACGACTGTACAAAAATTGGTCAGTATCTGATTTTGGCCATTGTCATCTCAGTTTTTTGACACTTGACATAAATACATTTGAATGAGAGATGAAAACCAATCAGTTAAAGCCAGTGCTAGGAAGATATCAGGATGCAATATTATTAGAAGTCACTGAACTCATTATTTCATTCATTCATTATTGCCATGCAAATGATAGCTGGCTATTTTTATCTATTAGAAACACAGTGTAAAACAGCTACTTATTCTGTATGGCATGACCTTGTCTTCCAATGGTGCTGTGAGGATTCCTGGAATCATATTTTTTTACCATCATACAGTATGTCCTTTAATGCACACGTTAAAAAAAATGTAGGACTGGCTTCTTTCATCTGCACACTGTGAATAAGATTAGAACACCCTCTGTCAGTGTAATGCTGAAAAGCTAGTTCATATGTTCATTACTTCTAGACTTGACTATTGCAATGCATTATTATCAAGTTGCTCTGGAAGCTCCCTAAAAAGCCTTCAGTTGATCCAAAATGCTGAAGTGAGAGTACTAACAAGGACCAGAAAGAGAGGTCATATTTCCCCTATATTGACTTCTCTTCATTGGCTCCCTGTTGAAGCTAGGATTAAATTTAAAATCATTGTCCTTACATACAAACCCAAAACGCTTCAATTCAGTTCAATTCAGTTCAATTTTCTTTATAGAAAACAACAACAGTTGCCTCAAGGCACTTTACACTCTAAGGCAAAGAACATATAGTATTTGAGAGAAAATCCCAACAATCAGATGATCCCCTGTGAACAAGCACTTGGCGACAGTGAGAAGGAAGAACTCCCTTTTAACAGGAAGAGACCTCCGACCAAACCAGGCTCAGGGAGGAGCAGTCATCTGCCTCAGCCGGTTGGGGGTGAAGGTGAGTTAAGAGAGACATAGACTATGGGAGAGAGAAGACAACATTTAATGACATGCAGCGACAGCAAATAAATGCATGGGGAGTGAAAAGAGATGGGTGGAGAAGAAATGCCCAGCACATCATAAGAAGCCCCTCAGCAGCCTAAACCTATTGCAGCATAACTAAGCCCTAACTATAAATTTTATCAAAAAGAAAAGTTTTAAGCCTAATCTTAAATGTAGAGAGGGTGTCTGTCTCCCAAATGCAAACTGGGAGCTGGTTCCACAGGAGAGGAGCCTAATAGCCGAAGGCTCTGCTTCCCATTCTACTTTTAAAAACCTTTAGGAACCACAAGTAGGTCTGCACTTTGAGAGAGAAGTGCTCTGTTGGGAAAATACAGCATGATGAGGTCTTTAAGATAGGATGGAGCCTAATTGTTCAAGACTTTATATGTGAGTAAAATTATTTAAATTCAATTTCTTTTAAATTAAAGACTGTTTACGAAGCTTTTAGAACAGCCTGGTCATCACTCTGGGACAGGATGTTTCCAGTTTTGGTGATATTGTGCCAAAGTTAGCGCTGTTGGGGAGTGCAGGGTTGCTTTTGGTTCCTAGAGATTCTAAAAGTAGAATGGGAGGCAGAGAATTCAGTCATCAGGCTCCTTTGCTGTCAAACCAGCTCCCACTTTGTATTTGGGAGACAAGACACGCTCTCTACTTTTAAGATTAGGCTTAAAACTTTCCTTTTTCATAAAGCTTATATTTAGGGCTGGGTTGGATGATCCTGAACCATCCTTTAGTTAGTATGGTGAGTGACTTCCCATCATGCAATGAGCATTTCATCCCCACTCTCTTCTTTTCATTCCTGATGCATTTATCTGCCACTACTACATGTCAATACATTTTTTCTTGAGTCTTCAAAAATTTGTGTTTTGTCCTTGTTGCTCTATGCTCTCCTTTATTCTCTTCTCTTTTCTCTCGTCTCATAACTGGTTGAGGCAGATGGCTGCTCCTCTATGAGGCTGATTCTGCTAGAGGTCTCTTCCTGTTAAAAGGAAGTTCGTCCTTCTTACCATCGCCAAGTGTTTGCTCCCAGGGGATTGCTTGGGGTTTTCTCTCTAATTCTAAAACGTCTTCACCTTACAATATCAGAGATGACTTTTGTCAGGAATTGAAAGAAATTATTTTACTGTAACATTAACTGGAATGCTTGTTTTGGAATGGTCTTTAAAGAAAATAAACTTGCCAGAAAAACTTAACAGCTCATTACTTCAAGCATGTGTTAGTACAATTGAATGCTGAACAACCGAGGGGCTGACTGAGAAGCTGACACTGCATGGCACCCAATTTTGAGACAGTTACAAAGTAGCCAAGCACTAAAGAGTATCTCTGAATGGGGCCATAATTTACAAAATGAACACCCTGTTGTATTAAAAAAGATACACTGAGTGAGACCAAAAGCTCAGCTTTTATTGACTTCTGTACAATCAAAGTCCTTTTGGCAACCAAGAGTCATCAACCCGTTATGCCATAGGAAAAAAATAAATGAAAAAATACAGGTTTAAGTTACTTAACACTGTGTCATGGCCTGTGTCTTTCTTTTTGGATTTGCATGGTTTTTGAGTTCCCTGTAGTTATGTTTCCTTGCTTTTTCCTATATATTAGAGTTTTTCCTTGTTTTCTATATTCTAATCCTGTTTATACAGTAGTTTTACTCTAGTGAGCCTCCCTTTGTTATTTAGTTCTCCAGTGAATCCCTGCTGTGTTCTTGTCTTTTGTCAAGTTTGTGCTTATGTCTGGCTTTCTGTTCCTGCTTTATTTTGAAACCTGCTTAGTCCTGTGCATTTGTGTTCAATTTACTTCCTGCCCCTGATTGTTGCCACCTGTGTTCCTCTCCCTTCTGTCTCTCGTTTGCTCGTTAGTCTGTGTGCTTTTATACTCTGTCTCTCCTTAGTTCTGTGTTCTGTCGTCAATGTTTCTCCCTGCATGTGAGGATTCCCTGAGTTTTGGCTTCTGTTTATCACCCCGCTGTGGATACATGTTTTGGACTTTGCTTTCCTGCGTGAGTTGGCAAAATAAAGCCTAATTTTGAGTTCCTCTGTCTGCTACCTGGAGTCTGCATATTGGGTCCAACCTCCTCACATGATGCTGCACCATGACACACTGGCCTTAAGTTTTCCAACCTTGACCATCTTGAGTCTGTGGTTTATCTTCCTTGGTGCCTGGCTGACCATTGCTATGCCCTTTAGAAAAGCTTTATTTTGCTCACAGTTTTGGGACTGCCTAATATTAGCTGCTGAAGATCCCAAAGAATTTAAAGACTTTGTTCTGTTTCTGCATGTTTTAAAAACTGAAGGTGTACTAGTGGGTGTTGAGGCTTTACAGATGTTGGAAGGCACCTTTGAAGCTAGACAAAGAAACTGAGAAATATGTAAAATCTAATCATGAATAAAATTACCATTAAATTCCCTAAAAACTGACTTTAAGTCCAAAGCACATGAAATGTAAGAATAATAAAACCATGTGCCAAAGATCTGCTGCCTTGTCAGACTTTGTGAAATCATTAATAAAGTGCACCATTATTTTTTCATTAAAGTGTATATATAGTAATATTAAGTGCAAAGGTCATCTTTTCTCTTCTATAATAGGTTATTATAATAGCATCTATATATACAGTAATAAAGACTGAGAAGACAGACCACTTTGCCGATCTTTCTGACGTAATAGTCAGACTGTGCGTCAGTGGACAGGTAACGTAACCTCCGCTGCCTCTCTTCGCTCTGCCCTCTGGATTATTGACACAGACACCTGCAGGGATCCGGGAAGTCAACACAGACCAATGAACTGGGCCAACAAACACATACAGTGATACACGGAGCCAGCACGCTACAGGATGAGTCATGGAGAGCTGAGGTCAGAGCAGAGATCTTTAGACATTAGTGAGGAGAGAAGTGAAGCACCTGCCTGAGGAGGCCTTAGGGAGAAAGGGAAAGACTGGTGTGAAAATGGAGATGAATGAGTGTGAGACTGTTTTTGAGGCTGTGAACTTTAATAAAATGCCTTCTCAAGCAGCACAATCCACTTTTCTGCTGTTGACCCCCACAGTATGCTCCAAACTTTCAACAACAAAAATCAGTACAATTGTTCTGGCTCACATTATTGCTACCTCATAGCTCATGTGTGCAAAGTAGCATAATTGATCATTTAATCCAAAGCTGCTAAACAAAAGGATTAAGAAACTGGTGTAGAAGAGTAAAGGTGATCTGTTATCAAAAATTGAGTCTAACATACATATTTATGCTTTTTATAGTATAAAAACACTCTGGTAATAACTTGTATTTCTGTTCACTTACAAAAAGACAGTCATATATACTTTGTAAGCAGTCCTGTTGCATAGGTGTTACTATTATTGTGCCACCACGCTTCTACAGTAGTTTGGAATGAACAAACAGATGTGAATACTAGCTTTTGTATTTACCATAAAATGCTACCACAATGCAGAATCATTGCTTGTCAACTGTAATGTATTACTGCTAATTCTTACATTTTATACAGTTGCAACTGAATTCCTAATAATATTTACATGCACAAGCCTAGTGTCCCCTTTAGCGTAGTGGTTTGCACAGTTATCTTGCAAGTGAAAGGTCTGAGGTTTGATTCCTGTAAGGGACACAAGCCCCTCTCACCATGGGGGGTTGTGTCAGGAAGGGCCTCTGGTGTAAAACCTCTGCCAAATTGCCAATGTGGATTAATCTGCTGTGGCAGCCCCTTGATGGAGAATACAAGGGAGCAGCTGAAAGGTACACTGACATACACAAACCTCAGGAATAGAACTAGTTGTGGATGAACCTCCATTTTTTGTTTCTTGACAGCCACCACAGAGGGTTGAGGACAGATCTTAAATTGTTGCAATCTGCCTTCTCACAGTAGATGGCACTAAATGTCACATTGGCCCTTTAAGTTAGGGGAGCAGTGGTTAAGCTACTGACAGCTGCTTCTCTCCACAAAGAAGAAAGCAGCAAATTTATAGCAAACCACAGTACTGGAATAATTGTAACTTAAATGCTATATGCAACATTAAAGATACTCTGTAATAAGCACTGCTCCCGAATATCCGTATGTCTGCATATTGTCCGTGCCATGGTCTGATCTGCAATGTTTTTGGAGATTGTTTGGCTCTTTTCTTATTCAAATTCAGTTTCTGATGGTACAAAGTTCTGCTCATACATGAGCTCCCAACAATGTCCACTAGCTAGCTGTGATTTTACTGTCATTTTAACTTTTCGTTACCAGAGTGCCGGCAGATTTCACGTATGATGGGCATCTTGTGGTGTGTGTATGTGTGTGAGTTTGCCTGTTTTTTCCACCCTGGTGTGTACTCAGTCTGTGCACCTTACCTCAGGCTTTGTTTAGTTTATTCAATTGTGAACAGAGGAGGGAGAGTGGATATATTGGGCAAAGGATGTTGAAGATGGAGCTGCCACACAAGAGGACAAGAGAAAGACCACAGAGAAGGTTCATGGATGTCATGACAGAGGGCATGCGGAGGGTTGGTGTGAGGGAAGAAGATGCTAGGGATAGGGTGAGATGGAGGCAGCGGTTGTGGCGACCCCTAACGGGAGCAGCCGTTCCTCATTTTTTGTCAGACAAGTGGATTAAAAATGCTCTCACAGACATCAACACTGAGAAGTCCAGTTTCATGTCTTAAATAAGCTAAGGTGACATTTAGCAGATAGTTGCCCAATCACTACCTACCTGACAGCCAAAGTTGTGGCACGCCTAATAATGCAAAACTGTAAGCCGTAATAAAAAGGTAACAGTTGAGACTTAAAAGCATGCACCAGCCCATACAGTTCTTATGAAAGGTGAAATTAGTTTTAGAGAGCAAAACTGCTTACTAAGCCGTTAACATGCTTTAGTCTGCTGTAAAGTCGAGCATTTTAACATGGGAGTCTGCCTCAAGTGGCCACTTGAGAATTTGCAGATTTTGCACTCCTGCATTCCTTAAGTCTCAGAGGTTGCCTCTTGTCTATGAACAAAAGTATTTTGTTTTTTTTAAATTTCCATAATGTGTATAGAAGTGTGTTCTCAGTACTAATTATTTACTTCTTGATTCAGAATTAAGGACTATAACATGGCAGATTTTTACTATATGTTTAAGTTTGTGTATGACCAAAGACAAAACATTGGACACATTAAAGTTACTTATGTTAGTACACATAAATGTATTAGTAGCAGTAACTTGAGCAGTACCAAAATGTACACAGAATAAATTTTGACTGTAACTACATTTGACAAACAATTACAACTTGTCGAGCCTCTGAGGACACATACACTATGTGGACAAAACTACTGGGCCACCTATACATTACACCTACAGGAACTTTTACAGGATCCCATTCTAAATTCATAGGCATTAATATGGAGCTGGTCTCCACTTTTCAGCAAAAACAATTTTATTCTTATCCATTCATCCAGAAGAGCATAATGTGAAGTCAGAGATTGATGTTGAACCAGAGGGCCTGGCTCACAATCTCTGTTCAAGTTAATCCCAGAGATGTTGGATGGGGTTTATGTCAGGGCTCTGTGTGGGTCAGTCAAGCTCTTCCACACAAAATTCATTCAGCCATGCCTTTATTGACCTTGCTTTGTGCACTGAGCCACAGTTATGCTGGAACAGTTTAGAGCCGTTCTTAAACTGTTCCCACAAAACTGGAAACATAGAATACATAGTTCCCACAGACACGTCACAACATATGAGCAGCCACCATTGCTATAGGCAAGCTGCAGGCAGCTATGCATTTAGGACACTTGAGGAAACGTCACCAACCCAATCATTAACAAACTGACTGTACGCCTCCAGTGACTTGCCAGCACAAGATAATGGTACACGTCTTTCCCCCATTCCACTGGTGCCAAGCGATGCCGTTTTGACCAGCTATTATCAGCAATTCTGGGACTATGCACCGGGAATTACGCGTGATAAATGGCAAGATCATGATGATAGATAAGAAGAGAACAGACTTCAGCAAATTCATGCGCAGTGGGGAAGAGCTGGAGGAGGTGAAGGACTTTGTGTACCTGTGCTCGATCATCAACAGCGAAGGAAATTGCATGCCAGAAATTAACAGAAGACTTACCATTGCTTGAACCGCAGTACAGAACATGACAGAAATCTGGAAAAGTTTGGCAGTCAGCACAAGCCTTAAGCTTCGTATAGCCAGAGATCTGCTTTTGCTATAGCTTCATACGGATGTGAATCCTGGTACTTCGCTAAAAAAGCCGTGAAGAAGATTGAAGCCTTTGAATTGTGGACGTACCAGCGACTTTTGAGAGTATCATGGAGAGAACACAGGAGTAACGAATGGGTCCTGGAGGAACTTAGAACTAAATGGATGTTACTAAACCAGATGAAGAAGAGGAAACTACAGTACTTTGGCCACAAAATTAGACACAACAGCCTTGAAAAAACCATCATTTAGGGCATCACATCAGGCAAACAAGCAAGAGGGAGGCCAGCAAGATGGTAGCAAACTGATGTAGAAGAGTGGACAGGCCACAAGACTGGTTGAAAATTGTAATCTGTGGCTAGCTGCCATCTCTGTCACAGCAGCTCAACCATGAGCCAACCGGCACAAAAAAAAAACCTCAGACAGTTTCTTGTTACCTGAGTGCTCAAAGATCACTTGCATTCGTCAGTGGTTTTCTGACCTTGCCCTTTACCCAGTGAGAAAATTCTCTGAATCTTTTCACAATAATATGCACTGTAGATGTTGAAAAACCTAAATTCTTGCAATTTTGTGTTGCAAAATGTTCCTTTTGAACCGACTAGCAATTCGCTCACAAATTTTTGGCACAAAGGGGTGAATCACCACCCACCTTTGACAGATGCTACTGTTATACCCAGTCATGGCACCTCACCTGCTTCATATTAACCTGAATAATGTGGCAATTTTCAAACCTGTTACTTGAATATTCTAGGCATTTTTCAATCTTATTTTAATTTTATCCCAAATTTTAGTGAGTGTTGCAGCTGTCAAATTATACATTTGTGTGTATTTACAAAATACAGTAAAGTTGGTGTTACGCCCCCACATGGGAGAGGTGGGGGTGCACCACTGCGTTTATTCAAAATAAAGGATAATACAGAAAAGAAATAAGATAAAGGGAAGCAAAAATGACTTCAGGGTCTCCAAGGCCAAAATAATAAACAGAAAAAAAAGAAAAGAGCACTAAGCTGTCACCTGAAACATAAATACAATGCCTAAGCTCCCTAGCTGGCCACAAAACAGGGAAAAACTGTACATAAATAAAATGGCAGAGAACCCCTAGCAAGCTTCCCACACATCCACTACCATATAAACAAATTCAGCATGGTAGGGCAGGGCAGGGCAGGGCAGAGCTTGACAGCTAGACCACAGCAGCCACACATCCCAGGGCCCAGCAGCAAAAAGGGGACCAGGAGCACTTGCTGCTGTAGTTCTATATATGCTGTTCAGCTGGGGCAATCAGGTGTGTGAGGGCTGAAACAAAGACGGAGGGAGAGAGCAACCCTCCTCTAAGAAGAGACCAAACGGTCAGTGGACGTAACAATTGGTCAGTAAAAATTTGGGGAGAATACAAGGTAGCAGCTGAAGTTACATTTTATTTGAACTTTGGTTAATTAAAGGTTCACGTGAATTAACATATCACAGATTTTTGTTTTTATGGCATTTTGGAAAACTATTCTTGAAATAGAGTTTGCACAAGTGGCAATGATTTCTAATGACTGTCAATTCAGTCTTCAAGAACCCTTGAAATGATGTCACAGGATCTTGATGTGTGCTTTTGCTACTGGTGGTGTCAAAACTAAATTTAACCTGCATAGTAGTCATATCAGGAAAAAGGTTTTCTTTCCAAAAAGAATAGCCAAAGTACTGCTTGCCATTTAACATACAAGCTAAGACTTTTGGAATAATATGCTCTGAACTGACAGATAAAAGATAGAATTGTTTGTCCACAATAACAATAAACATATTTGCTGCAGACCAAAACCAGATTTTTCAGAGAGGAGCCTCATATCAGCTGTGAGACATGCTGGTGGAAATGTTTGGTTTGGGGTTGCTTTGTTGCCTCAGGGACTGGGCAGTGTGCGGTTATTGATTCAACTATATATTCAGCATCATATCAAAGAACTTGCAGATGTGAGTCCGTCTGAACAAAATTTTAAGCAGAACCAGTAGTGAGCATTTCTACAGCATAATGATACCAAACACACAAACAAATCGACAAAGAAAGAAGAAAGGAAGGGCCTAGCCATAGCCAGGTTTGAATCTCATTAAAATGTTCTAGCTGTATTTGAGCAATACATACAAATGGAAACCCCCAAGCGTCTTACATCTGAAGGAATTTCACATTAGTAGTCCACAGTTGTTCTGCTTTGTAGGTACTGTTGCAAAGAGGATGCTTGTCCATATATTTAAAAAAATGTCCAATTTTTTTGATGGGATAGTAGTTTTGACAATTGATTGAGGGATGGATAAAACTGACTCTTGCCATCACAGCTTCTCAAATTTCGTTTTGTTTGTATGTTTTACTAATCTGCCAATCTTTACTCTGTACTTTAAGAAACTGAAACCTCTTAAGGAACATTTAGTATGTTCTCTGTGGCTCTAATGCGGCTTAGAGCTTTGCATTTTAGTGTCCACATGATGGCGATATAGTACAACGATCTGGTGTGTTGAGTACTCGTGTGTAGGTCGTTGTGGACTCCAGCCCATCTCGTCATGCCTTCCATGCGGGGCGTGCCTTAGTCATTCCACCAGATGGCGCTAAAATTTAATGGCATCGCTGTGTACAGCTCTGTGTCTGCGCTTTGACAAAGCTTGCAAGACGACAATGTGAATGAGTCGTGCACCTATAGAAATGACTACTTTGCAATCCCTGCTACTAGTTATTTTAGTTTTGTGTTTTTTTAAATTAATTGATTAATTAAATGCGGATCCTGTGCACAACGTTTTTGTTTTTGTTTGAAATGCTTTTAATTATGTTTTTCATAATGCCTGGGCAGCACTTTTCCCCGTTTTGTCAATTTTTTTTAGCACCATTGTGTCCTGAAGCAGAGCCTGCACAACACAAGGTAAATGCCTGATTCAGTAACTCAGAGAAAGCTCATTAAAAAGCTATACATAAAAATATAAATTAAAATTGTAAACAAAAGTTCTGTGTCTTTCTCGTCATCGTCTCCACGGTGAGAAACTAGTGGGCTTGCGCATTTAAACACAGTTCCTGTTGAGAGTGATTGCCTCTCACCATTGCACGCTGTGGATAGATGATCATTGAATCCAACAGCATAATAATGGCATCGCTGACAGGGAGTATCACCCTGTCACGGTCGTCCCTGGCTGTTACCTGAACAGCACCTGTGGGCTTCGTCTTCTCCTGTCCTTTACACACGCAACAGACGCACGAGTGAGCGCATCACGTGCACTCCCTGCCAGCGTGGGGTTTGCATTGTGCTGAGTTGACTGGATAGCTGCTTGGTCATATAGCCATCAGCACCTTAAATGGGAGCACCTCTAGCGTTTGGACCACATGCACCTTCTCTTCAGTAACTTTGATGGGGAATTCGACATTAAGCAGGGAAAATGCCTGTGATGAAGGGATTATTAGCGCCGCAGAACACGTTTCTGGACACTATAGCCACACGATTTGATGGCACTCGTAAGTTTGCCTTTTAATGTATTTAAACCACTGAAATATTTAAGGGGCTGTAATAGTTTGGGATTTAAGTTATTGTCTCTTTTTTTAGCTTGCTTGAATTCCTCAGATAAGAAGCTTGACAAAGCAGACTGATCCAAACCGCACAACACCTGCCAAAATCAAATAGAGAAAAGGGAGTTGTCATTGCCTTTCCTATGTTTGCACGCTTGCAGTTTCATTTATTTGTCCTGCATATAGATGGCCTTTGAGTTAAATGTGATATTAGAACGCCATGTATCTCAAGCACATGTCTATTTTCCCAAGAAAGACTTTAGTAAACTTCAAGGTAAACCAAAATTATTTCTGATGTGAAAACCAGACAGGACTGAGGCTTTCAGCACCACGGACAGCGACAAAGGGACTGGGCGCTCACTCACCACTCCCAGCTCAGAGCTTCTCGCCACACATTTGGACAACGTCTTCACAAGTTGCAAAAAGTGTTCATATTTTTATTTGTGAACACGTTTCATTAGTCTGACTTTTTTTGATTTTCCGCACTTCTGCCTTTACATTGAAGTTAACCTTTATTATCTCGATAAATCCTGGAGCTGCTCAATGCACTCTTTCCTCCCGCTGGTCTGAAAGCAGCAGTCACATTTATCAAAGTTAATTGGTCGAAGGCGACATTACAGCAACTCCTTCCCCAGGCAGAATCCCACACAGACATTTCTTAAACTTTACACTAAGTAACATATTTCTCTTTGTTTTGTTTCTCTTTGAGGCTTCTTTTTTGCAATCGGTGATATTTTATGGCTGATGTTCAGTCCATTCGAGATGCTCTGCTCTCATTTTCCATCCCCATTATCTGCTTTGTTTCAGTTCTATTGCTGTTTGTTTGGGCAGCTGTCCATGCCCTCAGGCATGTATTTTTTATTTTTTTTTGCAAAGATTTGCTTTATTTAGAATTTGTGGTTCAAATGTCCGTTTTTGCTTTTTAATTCAAATTTACTAGTGGTACATTAGGCAAGAGTGTACAAAGAATGTAGTATCACACTGCTAATTTTGATAAAAACATACACACACAGTGCCTTTTGTGTAACTGGTGATTCAAGATTTACCAGAAATTGTCATGACAACCTTTTAAAACACATTTCTTTTTGTTCTCTCTGTACTAGTACTTATAGACTTAGTAATGGCAATATTCTCTGCGTTTAGGGGCTGATTTCAGCTCTAGTTCATTATGTGATTGATCTCAGTATGCAACTCTTTGGGATGATCCACCTTTCCTGCAGCTTATTCATAACACTTGGAGAACAGCAATGATAACAGAGACTTCCATCTTGATTTATGTCCCAATATCTACTGGCTGGAGCACCTGCAAAGGCAGGCAGTGGCAACAGCCATTCAGCTACAAGAGCTCTGTCTTAACACAGGAGATTTGGAGTTGTACTGTTCTTATAGGAAGTAGTTTGTCAAGCTCCAGAGAATGAACTGCTGTCCTTGAGTTGGTGAAATAGAGGAAATTAATGTTGGATTTGAACTGGAAGATGGGGCACACTAGAGGCAGCAGAGCCTGACGGGGCAAATTAGCTATGATGGCCTGGCCAAGAGCAAATAGAAGGAAAGAGCTAGTTTTGCTGCTGTGTGATTCCCTTTAACGTCATCCAAAGTCCAGGTAGGCTCCTCAGACCTTGAACAGTGATAAATGGATGAAAGTGAAAGTTCAAAACTCTGTAATATAATCTGATTTGCACTCGGAGAAAAAGTTTTACACTTTTGGTGGTGGTCTTTTAAATTTAAGTCAGTTGAACTTTTTCTTGCTCTCAAAGAGTAATGTTCACCTCTATATTCTGACATAAGCTTATCTGAATAAAGTGAGCTGCCCCTGTCATAACCAGAGCCTACAGAGAAAGTTAAGAACTGGAAACGCTTAGAATGAATTCTATTAACAGCTTTAGGAAGACAGATAATGCATGCCTACCCATTTGAATAGCTCAGCTAAGGGTAAATATAAGATGTTTAAAGGGGCCCTATTATGCTTTTCCTTATTTCCTATCATATATATGACATCATGTTACAATAAACTTGGCCTTTTGTAAGTAATCTCTGTAAACCAAAAGCTCAGGCTTCTGATTGTTCTAAATATTTAGTTTCAGACCTAATTTTTTCTGCTCTTGGCCTTTATGGTGTTAGAGAGGATGTCCTCAATATGGTCACAAGCACACAAGTCCAGCTGTGAGCATGGAAGTCCCACCCACTGCTGTTCAAATTTTCTGTTTGTGAGGGGCAGCCAATCAGAATTTTAGCTTAAAGAGTGAAGGGAGTGAAAGAGTTTGTTTCAAACAATGGATGTACTAATAGGCTGCACCAAAAGCCCTGTATAAAATAAATAAGGATTATTCTGAACTGTGAGTCATGCAAAGCTTCTCTAGTGGCATCCAAGAATAAAAATGTGGAGTTGGAAATGAGCATGACAGGTTCACTTTAAGGCTTTAAAAAAAAAAATCTACATTTGGAAGAATAAGCTGCTTTAAATGATTCAAAATTCCTTGAAGAATGACAAAAAATACACAGAATATTTCTAATTATTTCTCCAAACACCCTCAGCTGAAAACAAGTTAGAGTTTGTTTTAAATAAAGTCATTTAATGTACAATATGATGACATTTCAAATCATGAAGAGCGTGTTTATTTCTCCATGTGCTTTGTCGACTTATTGGTTGACACACACATCAGATTAGTGTTGTTATTTTTGGTATGTTTGCTCATACTATGATTAAAATATCAGATCCTGTATTTGGCTTTGCTTTGAGATTACTGTGTGAGAATCCTGCAATGCCTTCTGTTGTTACTACAACCTTACACCATCCAGGTGACTAATCTTACCACCTGTCCATCTCTGGTGCTTTATGTTGGGGTGTACTGCTCATCAGCTTTTGAAGAGTACACATTTAGTACACCAACTAACAACTGCTTTCAGTTTGGACTATTTATGTATTAAATTCATGATTTTTTAAATTTTTAATCAAAGTAGGAAGATGGGAATTCAGAATTAAGATCTTATTTCACAGTTGGCACCTAATGTAAAGGACACAAATGTGAAGCCATACATTTAGCTAAAGGGCAATCACTTAATATATCTGTTCTAAAGGTAGGACAGCAGCTTCATCATCAAAAACAAAATTCTTGCTGACTTGACTCTGTAATCCAGTGGAGACTTCCCTTTGATAAGGAGACTGTATTGGGATGTCCTGCTTCCAAATTAAGGAGACAGTTTGGTTGTCTTCCAGTGTTCTGCCCGCACCCCATGCAGCACTATTCTTCCAGATTGCTATTTTCTAGCTCTTTGCACAGACTAGTTGCACTTCCACTAGGCACGTAATTACTGTCACGATCACTGATGCCAAGACTTGGAACAGCTGTGTGTTGAGTTGGAACAGAATGGCAGTCATAACATTTAAGTGTTCATCTGAATGAGAGAGAGAGAGAGAGAGAGAGAGAGAGAGAGAGAGAGCGAGAGAGAGAGAGAGCATGTGTAAAAAATGAAGAGACAGAGGAAAAGGAAGCAGGAGAGGTTCCAGCATTTTTTGCATTTTGCTGGTTTGTGTCACTGAACTGTGCATGCGTAGTTCTTACTTGGCTGTCTTTGAACATAAGGGCAGTAAAACAGAAGTTTCCCATCCACTGATTAACTTTCTTTAAACACAGCACATCTAATTATGTGGTTAAAAAGTGGCTGTGGGATCTACACTGCGATTACCACTTGCTGCCAGGTGAATGTTAAAATAATCTTTTTGAGTTTCACACAATGAAGAAGGCTGTTTTTTCAGTGAGGAACATTTATACTGTTGGTATCTCTATGGCTTTGTCTCACCAGCAACCCCGTGACCTGCAAGAAGACAGAGGAAGCTAATTACTGAGTATGAAAGACCATAGACCGCTTACTGACGCACATACAGTATGTTTGAGGGAGGTTTATTAAAGTGAAGAAAGCCTAGACTGTGTGCTAGAATTAAACAAGAGTGTATATGTCATATAGTAACAGAAACAACACTTCAACTCCCCTTAACAGATGCTTATTAACAGATGTAAAGTTGTGAAAAGGCAACTCTGCTATTGTCCTCAGTCAGAGAATAGCTGTGAAAGAAATAATGAGTGCAGTTATGAGACTGTGAGGGAGTAATCAATCATCACTGACTGTTGTGCTGCAGGGTGCAGAGGGGCCCTCACTTACTAGCAGTGGACTGGCACTACTGTTCCAGTTTTCTCCAAAGCCCACTTAATATTGAGACTGTTACATTTTAGGGCAAACAAAGCAAAGGTAATAGTGTTGTACTGAATACTAGAAAGCTGCAAGAAAAAAAGACAACACAGTATAAAGTTCATATTGTGTAAGAAAAAAAAAGCTGCCTGTTCACACATCAAACAGGCACATAGCAACATTAGCTTTCATTTAAAGTCATGTTCATGGCCACTTGATGTATGTGGCCCTAGGTCCATTATTATACTTTCTTTAGTTAACTTTAACTGAAAAAAAACCCAGTGAAGGTCATTGTGTTGGCCAATAGAGGATGTAGTGTGGTGCAGATATTCAAACGAATCCAGAAGAGAATCCAGAAACCCATTCTATTGGCTTATTTGTATTATATAGTATTAGTTAAAGGAAGAGATATAGCAACAATACAAAATGACAAAAAAACAATTTATCATTCTGATGGACAAAACTTCAACTTATCCCATCAATCCATCCACCAATATATCCATCTGTTTGTTTTGTGGCTATTAAACGGCTATTAAACACAGGAATCTAAAGTAAAACAAATAATAGACATTTAACAACCATGAAACATTAAAAAAATGTAAACCAAATAAAATAACAGAAAAAGGTTAAACAATCCATTCTTAACTCATAAGGATCTTTTGTGTTCTGCACACAAATATTTGAAAAGAAAAATAGCTATTCAGATCAAAACAGTGGGTTTTTAAAACTTCCTGGTTGTGTCTAATGAGTGCAGAGATAGGTGTGGTGGTTTCATGTAGTGTTAGGTATTTAAACTTGTCTGCGTTTTTTTTTTCTTGTCAGCTCTGCCTACTGCAATTAAGAGGTAGGTTCAAAACGTTTGGTCCATAACAACCTAAAAAGCATATCTGATAAAAAATTTTGTTGAGCTCCCTTTAAAGGTGATCCTATCATTAATGTCCAGATGGTTTCCAACAGAGCTCCTATTTTTGAATCGTTCCCTGGAAGTCGTCTTATGTCCCCTTGCAGTTGTGCCTTTGCAGCATGGGCTGGATCTAATCCAGTGTGTCAACACAGTGAACCTTCTACTTGATTTTTATTTTATGGAAGTTGACAAACTCGCATGGAGTAGAGTGGGCAATGAGTGACAGTTCTGTTGGTGTGGCCAAAAAAACTCTTGCCTTCACACTGTGCTCTGTGCTGGCATAAAGTGGAACAATGTCTTAAGCCAAAGTTCAGGTTGTTCCCCCTGAACGTGCTTTCTCGGATGCCTCAGGGTGTTAGAGAAGAATTCTTCATTGACAGCGTGAATTTTAGGTGAATAATCCGTTGAAAGCTGAAAATGATGGCACAAATGTACCTGGTCCTGCTCCTCACCTGGAAACTAAAGGGTCTTCACTTGAAAACTGCTTGGCCATAGCCAGAAACACAGCTATCATCACCACAGATGAAAGTCATGCCAGCTTTAAACAGAAGTTAGTGTTTGCTGTCTCCGCAAGTCTGTGGCAAAATCAGATACTCAAGTGTAAGTGGTCAGAGCAGGACCTCCGAGCAGTGAACTGACCAAATTTAAATTGGACATTGCTTTTTGTTTTTATAGTCTGAACTTTTCGATTGCATCTTGCATAAGCCACAAGACAACCTATTTAACCTGTATTAATTAGAAATATGCTGCTACCTACAATATAATCTGCTGCATGCTAAAAGTAACAAGATGCATACATTCTATCTCCTTACTCACTGTGAATAGCAACCAAGCACTACCCACTGGCTTCGTACAAGGCTTTGATAAAGTATTCAGTTAAAAAGACACAGCTACCCTCATCAGTACAGACTCAGCTGACAAATGCTGTCCTCACTGTAAGGTCACTGGACTTGGTTGTTACTGTTGGGGGGGGGGGGGTCTCTTCTCTTCCACTAAACTTCTGGGACTTCTGTATAAAAGCCTCCCCATCACTGTGAATGTTCTGCCTTGTTAAACCTCCTAATTAGTGAGATTCCTCTCCTAATCACCATCTCTAATGGACTGTCCAAAGCGATCGACAAACGGGGTTTCACAAGAGGAAGCCTGGGCCAAGTCAGCCATTTTTAGACTCAATTAATTGTGCTAGATTTTGTGAGACAGAGAGAAAAGTTTGTTGTTTTTTGGAAGAAGAGAGGGGAGTAGACAATGGAGGGTAAAAAAGACACTGAAAAAGACACCAAGACAGACACAGGAGGAACAGCAGGTGTGCGACCTGCAAATTACAGGAATGTTATGAGTGGTGTAATGTTTCATTTCATGAGAGCTCAGGGGATTGTATGATAAAGACCCGCAGAGGTGATTAAGGCTGTGGATTTGTGTAATGATTTTCTCTCTTCAGTTATACAGTGTGAGAGGATTACCACTGTTTGGATGGGTGTGAGAATATATACATACATGTACTGTATGAATGTGCATGTTCTGACTAATAATTGATACACACTTTGTTGATATGGCACAGACACTTAATCTCATTATCCCATATGTTGCCTGACTCGACTTTAAAGACTGTACATGTGTAACCTCGGTTGCCATGGTGTGTGTCAGTGGTTACTGTGGCAACTGTCGAGTGACTTTTTTGTGGTTATGTAATGCTGCTGTAGCAGCTTTTGCAGAGGCCTACATGAATTTAGTCAAAAAGGTGGTGAGGTCTTTTCCATCCATCTCCCCACTTCCTGATCAATTTTTTCCACACTCCATCTCCATCTTTCATCATTCTCCCTCTCACAGCTCCATCTCACTTACTTTCAACTTTCCAGATCACCCCCTCACCTTCTGCCCCCTAACACCCTCATCTGTCTGCCTCAGTGTATCTCTCAACCTCTCCTTCTATTCCCCTTACCTGTCCACATCCCCCTCATCTCTCATTCTCATATACTATTTGCCATCCATCTCGTTCCCTCCCTGCTGTGTATTTCTGCCTGATTTTGCTTCCCTACCTTCTCTTTTTTTTGTTTCTGTCTCCATTGCTCCCTCATGCTAAGTCCCTCATCATAAGAATTGTTGTCGTGACTTAAATAGCTCTGAGGTTCCATTCAGTGGCGGCACAATGCTGTCAATGAGCTGGTCTGTGTGTGCGTGTGTGTGTGGTGTGTGTGCGTGTGTGTACTTATGTGTATGCGTGTTAAAACCCACAAATCTGGGACAAAGCAGTGTGTGGACAAAGTACCCCACCATACAGGAGTGCAGAATATACCTAATGCTGCAGCTTTGTTTCCTCTGACCCACCTATTTACTGTAGCATGGACCTGCTGTGAAAATGCATTCAAACTGAAGTAAGACAACATATTGTTTCTCATTGCTTATACCAAATCCATCATAGTCCCAGGCTTTTCTATTGATTTTTAGTTTCAGATTTTTAGATTCTTATTTTATATTATTGACATTTGGATTCCTGGCTTGATTTAATTATTATTGAGGTCATGTTCAGCTTTAGTTTTTGTTATATTTTTGAATTGTGGTTTCTTTTTGGATACATTTTTTTTCTTGTGTTATTCATTGCAATACAGAATTGTGACAGTTTTGAGGACTGACTGATGTTTTGATTTTATTATTCTAGGTCCCCAGTGTTTCCATGTCTGTGTTCCCTCTGTTTCATTTATACACTTGTGTCTTCTGTGTGTCCTTCGATTTGACTACCTGTTTATTTTTAGTCTGCATGTCCAAGGGCAGGGGTATTGAACCTGTGGCTCTGGAGCTGCTTGTGACTCTTTTTGCATATCTCCAGTGGCTCACTGTGGCTTTAACAAAAAACTAGATGACGAGATCATCTTGATGTATGCTCAATCATCCAGGTAAGTAACACTTCAAAAATTGATTCTGTTCATCTGGACACAAAGTTTACCGTAGGAGAAACGTTTCGTCACTCATCCAAGTGTGTCAGTATGAACAAACAGCACGTAAGATGGCTGATTAACCACCTTTCGCCATCTTGCAATGCTGTGATTGCAGCCATTACCCAGCTCTCTG
>VUQH01089233.1:39125-50446 GCA_015106775.1 Etroplus canarensis | reverse complement strand
GCTTCTTTAGCAATGACCTTTTGTGGCTTACCCTCCTTGTGGAGGGTGTCAATGACTGTCTTCTGGACATCTGTCAAATCAGCAGTCTTCCCCATGATTGTGTAGCCTACTGTCCCAGACTGAGAGACCATTAAAGGCTCAGAAAACAGGTGTTTTGAGGTAATTAGCTGATTAGGGTGTGACACCATGACTTTCCAATACTGAAGTTTTTCACAATATTCTAATTTTCTGAGACACTGAATTTTGGGTTTTCATTATCTGTAACCCATAATCATCAAAATTTCAAGAAATAAAGGCTTGAAATATTTCACTCTATGTGTAATGAATCTATATAATATATGGGTTTCACCTTCTGAAATGAGTGACAAAAAAATATTGAACTTGTTCATGATATTCTAATTTTTTGAGATGTACCTGTACCTCTGCATAAAGGTAGGCGCTTGTTCAAGACAAGCAGCTGATCAATGTGAGAAACCATCAGACCAAGAGGTGGTCTATATAAACTAAGCTGCAGTTTGGGGCTTTAACAGGCAGGCACACCGAAACACAATGCACTTTATATGTGCTCTAATAATCTGATTATAACTAGGCAAAGTCAATATCCTGATTATGGGCAAGAGACATTATTGTCATCAACAACAGATTGATCTCATTTATGCAGCAAGCATATCTCATCTAAATTAATGTGACCTAAACAACTATTAAGTACTTTAGTTTCAAGTGTAAACTATAGTTGAAATAAATGTAAAATAACTCTTTATACCACTGTGCTGCTGTTAGGCAGCATCACTCGCTAATGTAGAAGATTCTATCATGAACTGACAGTGTTGTCTGTTAAGCAGTCGTGTGTGCTCTAAGTAATAGCACTAATAACGGCAGGCTTGAACTAAGTGACAAAAAAAAAGCAGTCGATCAGGCTTTAAGAACCCAAAAGCTAGGCTTTCAGGCCTTCCGGTGGAGCCAGGACATCCGATTAGCAAATAATGGATATCCTGTCCAAAACTTCCTGTTCTGGCTTTCTATAACTGTATATGAATGTAGATACATTAACCCACTGGATATGCTTTTATTTTAAAGACGACATTTCATTAAGTGCAATCCATCCTTTGCTCTCCACAGGCTATTTACCTGCATGCAACCAAAGCCTACTACTAGTACTACAACAAAATTACAAGCAGGCTAAAAAAGAACCCAGAAAGCTCCCAGAACCAAAAATCTTGTTACTTGCCCAGAGATTCTGCAAAATTTTCATAATATGCATAATCTCTTTAGAGATTATAAAAAAAGCCTGGGTATGGTGCAACCTGCTCAGGACATCTCCATTTACACTGAAACATTTATAGTGGTGTAAGCACAACTGCATGGCCAAGGTGTGGTGTGTGGACCCATGAGTTAATATCTATGGGGACAGTTGAGGCCTGTGCGAACAGCAAATGGAACAGACAGGCCCAGACAAGCAGAAAACACAGTACAGTACAGTCACTGATGGCTTACAGACATTGTTGTGCAATGTTTATGGCTGCACTTCAAACAGAAAGAAATTTGTTGAAAATAAGATTAGACACAAAGTAGGGAAAAAGTGTACATCTCCCAAGTGTCAGGCAGCAGGGCAGGACAGAGGCGATACTGCAACAAAGACAACAGAGTCTGTTTACAACAGCTGGAGCATGTCCTTCAACATCCATGAGCAAGATGCTATACGCCTCTGAACTACATCTGTACCCAAAATTTTGTTAGAGTAATCATGATAAACAACATCAATTATTCTCCCTCAAGGATATTTGCTTTATATTGCCAAAACTAGGGAAAACTAAAACTGTGAGTAAACAGGATGTTTTGGGAATATGAGGAAAGACTATTGGAAAATGAAGACATTCCAAGGTCCATCCATTTATTCATTCAATTTTTGCTGCTTATCCAGGTTCAGTAGCCTAAGCATAGAATACCACACCTCCCTCTCTCTGGCAACTCCTCTAGCTCTTCCAGTGGGACAACAAGGCATTACCAAGCCAGCCAAGAGATATAATCTCTCTAGCGTGTCCTGGGTTTACCTCAGGGCCTCCTGCCAGTAGGAACACCTCACCTAGGAGGCTCCCAGGAGGCATCTTGGTCAGATGCATGAACAACTTCAGCAAATCTATTGCTTCTTTTGTCAAGAAAAAGATGAGGAACCACACTGTTTAAACCTCAAGCACAGGCTCAAAAGATCAAAGCTTATAGAGAAAGCGGGAGATGACAGAGGGTTGTTTCCAAAAGTGGGTTGTGCAGATGGTGGGGGAGGTAATAGAGTTGGGATGTAGAGAGAGATGTGGGCAGCAGGGAGGTTGGAGCATTGGGACAGAGATGTAGATTGCAGTTGTTTCCTCCTCTGGAGAGAAACTGGAGGGGGGTGCTGGTTACAGCAAGAGAGGCAATGAGATAGTTTCCTTTGGCTCTGAAATGTATGATGAAATAGCAGTCATAACCTTAGAAGTATTTAATATCCATCTGGGCCTTGGCTCAGAAATGACTCATGGTTGTAATTTACATCTGCACATGAGGGTTTACAAAAAATAATAAATATCTGCTCTTATAAAAGGTATCCAACATTGTCATATGCTTTAGGACACAACATAAAAATTCCCCACTTACTTCCTAAACATCAGCTGTTGAATATGATCTTTGAAAATGCACAAAGGGCTGGGGAAAAAAATATTTTTGCTGAACAGGATCACGCAAAAGCTTAAAAGCTCAAAATTTCAAATCCACTCTAAGCAAATGGAGAAACTTAAACGGCACTTTAGCTTTATATGCATTAGTAACCAACGAAGTGGTACATATGTATCAACATGCTCAAAGCAGTACTCCCTGCACTCATTTACCCTGTGCAAGTCTTAACGCTGGTTATGTAAGAGGATAAACTGCAGGGTCAGGACACTGTCTGATCCAATGAGACAACAGACATGGACATGATATATGACAGCAGAAAAGTTTTGTGCATCTAGTGTATCCGTTTCTCTCGTTGCTAAAAGCACTGACAACATGCAGAATACCCATCTGTAGTCCAATAGATAACTTTGGCATAAGCAACACATCGGTCTGTCACCAATAATCCTTGTCCTAATTTGCTACAATGTTAAAAATTTACATTTTCTTTGCATGTCACCTTTTGAAATGCAGCCATCTGCTTATAAAATCAGAGTTTTTCAAATGACCACTGAAGCAAGCAGCCTTCATTTTGAAATGTCTAAATCAGTCCTGCCTTTGCTTTATGAGTCTCTAATGGCTAAATAATCATCTCTACAAATATGGAAATCAAAGCAAAAAAATGCAATTGCTGTTTATAGAGAACCAGCTGGACTACCACACAAACAGTCACAATCTTTGGCAGGGGTGAGGCTTTTTCCATCCGTTGAGTCTGGATGGTGAAGATAGAGGTATTTGCAGCGTCTCTTTCTCCTTGCCAGGCTTTCACACAGCCTCACTGGACACTGAGCTTTGACTAAGCTTTAAACTGAGGACACATGAGCAAACACCATCTTGGCAAAAAACGTTGGCCACACGAATGTTCAAGAGCAAGACAGACTTCACAGCTGCCAAAATCAAGATAATCAACCAACTATCAGTTCACTAGGATGCAAAGTCATAAGCTTAAAGGCACTTTTGATTGATGGGTTGATAAACTGTAAAAGCATACCCTGATTTACTGGCTATGAATGACTATAATGAAAGATATTTAGCAGTCATCTGTGAGATCCATGAACGGTTCACTAAGGAATCTGGATACATTTGGTTGAGGTCCAGAAACAGTCAGGCATCCCTTATGAGACTGCCTCAAGGGTTTTCCTGTTGTGACACAGCAGGAAAGGCTTCTGCAGCGGCCATGTAATTGAGAAACAAGTGGAGCATGTGAATTTGAAGCGTGGGTCACTTTAAATGTAAATCAAGTCATTTCCAGTTTGTACCACTTCTGTTGACGTACACTCCTTTTATAGTGCATGTCAACCGCTCAACACAGTGATAATATTCAACAACAATGGAAACACATCATACGCACGCAAGCTGGCATGATTCCCACAACCAAATTCACTTTAATTATTAAGCAAAAAGGTAGATGACATGGGGAAGAAGAGAAAGAAGGGACAGAAGGATTGGCAACATATAGTACGGCACTGCGCAAAAGTTTTGAGCCACTCCTCATTTCTTTAATTTTTGTTAGGAAAATAGGAAATAGGTGCAACCTTTTATTGAAACATGTGCAAACAAATGGAAATACAGTACCCAAAGTAAAAATCAGAGTTTGTACAATTCAGACACAGCCAAATATTTATTATAACAATTTTTACTCTTCAACACAGCCTGAACGATCTTAGGCAAGCTTTCTTGACGTTTCTGTCAGTCATAGATCTCCAGGCTTCTTCAAGGACATTCCAAAGCTCTTCTTTGGATGTTGGCTGCCTTTTCTTTTATTCTCTGTCAAGATGATCCCACACTACTTCATTAATGTTCGGGTCCAGGATATGGGAAGCACAATACATGACTGACAAAGTTCTATTGCATATTTTTCTATCCAGGCAAGCTTTTACTGCATTGGCAGGGAGTTTGGGACCACAATCTTTCTGAAAAATGAAGCTGTGGCAAATCAGACACTTTCCAGGTGGTATTCCATGGTGGACCAAAATATGATTTTGACAAGATCAAACACCACTGCAGCGCCAAACCATAACAGAGCCTCCACTGTGTTTTGCAGATGGCTTTAGACACATTGTTGTACCTCTCTCCTGAGCTCCTCCATATGTTTCGATGGCGACTGGAACCAAAAATTTATAATTTGGATTCAACACTACATAAGACCTGTTGCTACTGATTTTCAGTCCGGTTCTTGTGTAATTTGACATCCCTGAGCCTTTTCTCCCAGTTTCCCTTCCTTAAGAATAGCTTCTTGACAGTCACCCTTCCACTGAGACCACTTCTGATGAGACTTCAGTAAACAGTAGATGGATGAAATGAAGGGTCAGATGCTTCTCTCAAATCCTGTTTTAGGTCTTTGCTAGATTTTTTTTCCCCATTTCTTCAGAAACTGTTCCTCTGTTGTAGATAGTTTTTTAGGCCTGCCACATCATCTTTTGCCCTCCACTTGTCCAGTTTCCTCAAGTTTTTAAGGACACACTACACACCATGTGTCAAGTTTTCAGCTAATAGTTCTTTGTGGATCCCATTGTTTGTGCAAAAAATCTTTTATGCCTGTCAAATTGTGTTATCTTTGGCATTTTTCGTAGCTACAAATGGGGAAAATTATGTTTTGCTAAAGGCTGCTAGTAGAAACTTGCCTAAAGACACAATTTCAAACTAGTTCTTTGCTAAATTACCAGTCATGTGTAGACAACACTGGTTCATGCCTTATGTTTGGTGTCATTTTATGCATTAATGGTTTATAGATCAATGTTAAGTGGCTTAAACCAACAAAACATTCATTTGAAAATGGTCAGGTATAAGGACTGGACTGATGAATGAAATGAAATAAATGAAAAAGCACCCAGTGTCCAAAGAAAAAACACTGGCTTTGAAGGCCCTTTAAAGTTTTTCACAAAGAAAAACTGTGAAAGACCTTCAGGAAAGCCTGGAGAACTATTGGTCAGGACCACTTTTTTAAAAAATGACAAGAAAGCCTTGCTGCCTTGAAACAAAACAGAAATGAGGGTGATTCAAGACTTTTGCATAGTACTGTAACTTGGCAACAAAACCAGTAACCTGCTATTACCTTTAAAGAAAATAAGACTAAAGTCATTTTTACAAATGCATGGCACACTTGAACTTTTCTAGACAACGAAAAACAGAGGTGCCCGTGAGAATATGAGAATGGACACAAGCTACCAGGTGGGCATCATGTGCCCTGTCTCTGCATGCTCTATCCAGTCAACTCCTTCACCTAAACCCCACAGGGTATGTCCAGTACTGCAAACGCTTCTGAAGAGGACCATTTCCTGCTGGGAGCTACACTTGAAAAAGGATTAATGTTTTAAAAAGACCAAACAAAAACAAAAAAAAACCAACCTGATTCTCCTGAAAATGTCCGAAGTTCATGGGTGAAAGCAACTTATGGCCAGGCTAAGGTCGCAAAACCTTCATAGCCAAAGTAAAAGAAACAAGCATTTATGACTGGTGTTGAGCATGCAGTGGTTTTTCTGCACAACCTTCCATTTAACTTCCTCTCAAAGGCCATTTTGCAGAAGTATAGCTTCATACACTTCCATGAGCACCATTATTTAATAAACAGAATTACAGCATTTGTCACAGAAAGGTTAACTATGCTGTGATTTATGGCTATAGGTGTTTATGGCTGGTCAGTCTCATTTCCGCATTTATGTTGACTATTCAAATTATTGCCAGTGCAAAATTGCTACAGGAATATGTCTTGACAAGTTAGCTTAGCAATGCATATACATACACTTTATGAGATATGAGTGCAGCAGAACACTGAAGTTCAGCCTACAGGGTTGCAATTCTGGGCACACATCAATACGTGGATCAGGATGGTCTAAATGGGGCGCTTGTCTGAAACAAATGGCCTCCTCTTTGAAATGCCAGACATGTTGGGTTTGGTGTCCTAATTCATGTGTGCGAGAGGGCAAACTTGAGAGCTGAACGCACACGCAGACGTGCACACACAATCTTGTTCGATCATGTCAAAAAAGGCAGCAGTCCCAGGCCAAACCTGACAGTTCTTTCACAGAGTAAGCTTTTTATCCAGCAAAGGCCCTATTCGACCTCCGCTGACACCAGTGACCTAAGCGGCAATCAAGTCAAATTTGTTCAGAATGCACCATTGTTTACTAGAAAAGGCAATTTCTTCAAGTTTAACTCTTTTCTACCGAGCAAAGTTGAAAAGGAAACTTTAGGCAAGCAGCAACATTTTTAGAGAGAATGCGTTGAGCCCCTTTTCTGTGCAACTTCATGCAACATTTATGCAACAGAAGCAAATGCCATGGCATTAACCCTAGCTAGGCAAGCTATTTTGGCCTAATTTTACAAACTTTATATTATCTGTCTTATTCTGATTTTATTGTTATTCTTATCATTATATTTATTTTGTGCTAATATTTTAAATGTAATCGTTTTTATCGTTTAGTTTCCTTTTACTGATGTAAAGCATTTTGGTCAACTGAGGTCGTTTTAAATGCGCTATATAAATAAAGTTGACTTGAAATGTTGGAACATCTGGGCATTTGTGCAAGGAGGATTGTCTAAAGTGAACAACAAGAACAAAATCTAAAGTTTCCAGCTTATCATGTCCTCCTTTCTTTCTGCAACATTCTGTGAAGAATGGTCACGTTTAGAAGCAAAGCAGAAACCTTGCTGCTGCAGAAAGAAATTTGAGCAGAATCTACAGACAAAATATTACATTTGCCAGTTATTCCAAAAATATCCAATTCCTGTGTTGGCTTCAGGCTCTGCAGTAAGAAATAGCTCACTAATTGAACTAGTTGGAGTTTTCTTACAGCAGTACCAACTGAGCAACTGTTGGTACAGAATAACATTTTTTCCTCCACTTTTTCCCCTTTTCTTTTATTTCTTTTTTTTTTTTGGCCAGGATCCTAATCAAACGACTGCTAAATCTTTATATTACTTCAGCAGCGCTGCTGTTCTGTCCCTTGTTTTAATCAACACTATTTTTGGTTTCACCACGTCTTTGCTGCCTCTTTCATCTTTACTCCCCCACTGGTGCCAAGTGTCTAAACAGAACATTTCTTAAGTTGTAAGTTGGGGAAAAAAAAAAAAAAAAACAGTGTTTTAAATGTAACAATTTCTCATTTACATTTGTTAGCAGCGACACCCACACTATATAGACAAAAGTATTGGGCTACCTATACATTACACCAACACGAGCTTTTAAAACATCCCATTCTAAATTTATAGGCATTAATATGGAGTTGTTCTCCCCCTGTTCAGCTACAACAGGTTCCACTCTTCTAGGAAGGGTTTTTACAAGATTTCGGAGTGTGTCTGTGGGAATTCTTGCCTATTCATCCAGAAGACGACTTGTGAGGTCAGACACTGATATTGGATGAGAGGGCCTTGCTTGCAATCTCCATTCTTGTTCATCTCAAAGATGTTTGATGCTGTTGCCATTAAAGGTCTTGCTTTGTTCACTTGGCACAGTCATGCTGGAACAGAAAACCTTCCCCAAACTGTTCCCACAAAGCTGGGCATAGCATAGAATTGTCCAAAATGTTTTGGTAAGCTGAAGCACTAAGTTTTCCCTTCACTGGAACTAAGGGACCCAGGCCAACCCTGGAAAAACATCCCCATAGCAATATGCCTCCTCAACCAAACATTACAACTGAACCAATGCAGTCAAGCAGGTAATGTTCTTCTGCTGTTCACCAAGCCCAGACTCACCCCACAGACTGCCAGATAGAGAAGCATGATTGGTCACTCCACAGAACATGTTTCCAGTGGTCCAGAGTCCACCACTTCACACACTTGGCATTGCGCTTGGTAATGTAAGGCTTGCTTGCAGCTGCCAAGTCATGGAAACCCATGTCATGAAGCTCCTGGTGCACAGCTTTTGTGCTGATGTTAATGTCAGAAGAGGTTTGGACCTCTGCAGTCATTGAGAACTTGTGTGTCCCCTCATTAGTATAGGAATAACTCTGCAGCTATAATGTCAGACGAGCATTGGAGACTTACGCACTATGCGCCTTAGCACTCAATGACCACACTCTAACTTTATGTCATCTGCCACTTGGTGGCTGAGATTCTGTGGTTCTTAAACACTTCCACTTTTCATTGAAACCACTTACATTTGATTGTAGAATATCTAGGAGGGAAGGAATTTAATAAGCTGACCGTGGGATCCTATTACAGTGCCAGTCTCAAATTCAGGACACTCTTTAGAAGGACTAATTTTTAATGTTTGGAAAGGAGACTGCATAGCTAGATCCTCAATTTTATACACCTTTGGCAATGGGACCGAAGGAAACACCTGAACTCAATGATCAATAGGTGTTTCTTCATATAATGTAGCTCTCTCTTGCTCTGTAGTGGAAAATGGTGATCATTTATTTATTACCTGTATGTAAATTGTAGGTTGGGTGTTCGGTTTATATATATATATATGGCTATTTCAACAATTCTGTTATCCTTTAGAGAGTCCAGCTGTCCATGAATTTCCTCATCACTGATTTCCTGCATACTAAAGAGAAAAGACAGGAAAAGTGCCTTCCACTGAGACACACTGCTCAATCTATGCCATCTGGGCTGAGGCGGCCTCCTCCAGCAACAACCAGTTTCACATGGACTTCTTCAAATGAAAATGTATCTCAACTGAAGCAGGCAGCATTGAAAAGGTACTTTGACAGACTATGTAGATACATTGCTAGTTTTCAGATTTACTGGGAAATACTTTTTTTTTAAACAGCTGTTTAGACACCTTTAAGTTTCTAATATTCCATTTTGGATACTAAAAATCAGTTCCTCACAGCCAGTTAAAGTTAGGCAGGAACAAGCTTAAAATGGGTTTGAGTACTGAATGTTGTCCGCATTCTGTGCTCTGCCTGCTGTAAACTACTTCATCTTATTTGTACCTTTAATACATCTTTATTTTTATCCAAAATCTTTACTGTTATTAGCAGTATCAGCAGGACGAAGCATCACAACAGGAAAAAGTTAAACAGGTGCAACCTTAATATGCACTTATGATCCACTGCAGTCTGTGTATTCCTAAGGCCACGAGAGAAGTTTACATAAGAGAAACAGAGACAAACTCCAACATGCTACATAACTAACACTGACAAGATAAGAGAAAATGGGCTGCAGGCCGTCTGTTAGTTCAAGTTCCCACATGGTGGCGATAACTTAAATCTTGCATCATCATCAGCTGGTGAGCCAGAGAGCAGTTTTTCCAGTTGAGTGGCATGTATGTCTCACAAAGAGCAGTTTCTCCAGCTGACTGACACTGGAAGATATGATCTAATTCAGCTTTAGATCCCTGGACTAGTAAGTCAAAATGGACATAGAATGACTCAGTTGGCTAGAATCTCAGGTCAGGCATCAGCTGATAACCATCCCATCTATTGTCCTTGTCAACTACACCAGGAGCAACTGCAGCACTCCAGCAGAAATCCTGAGGAGGATGAAGAATGAAGTTCAAGGCCCTCATGTCTGTGCTCTGCCCAAAGGCCAATAATCATCTGTCAAAGGCAGAGCTCTTACTTTGCCTGTCCTATATTTAGCAGACAAAGCCTGATCAGCCTAAGCACTGAATTCAATTTAAAGGGACATCATTAATCTACACTCCTAAATCATTTGTGCTATGCTAATGTAGGCTCCTCATTCCTCTGATCAGTATGTGTATTTTGTGCAAAACGAAGGCTTGCACTTCTCTCTGATTATCACCGTGTTATTTAAAAAAAAAAAAAAAAAAATCGGATTGTGCCAATGCAGGGCCCTCCATCCAATTTGAAATGCATTTGGGTTTCCATGGAGAACATGCTTGGCAGTCTAAGCTTTGCACTTTGCATCACAATGCAACCAGGTTTCTCACTTAGCTGCTGGCAATTAACAGCTGGCTGAGAAGAGAGTCTGTCATGAGGAGAAAAATAAAATTACATTCTGACTCTGGCAAGAAGATGCATGCAGGAATTCCAGAGGCCAGAGGGAGACAATAATAAAAAGAAGCAAAACAAGAGAAAAAATAAATGATCAATGGGCACTTTTGCAGAACGCGAAGTGAACAGTTTAGTCAGAATTGTCTCCTTAACCCGATCAAATGTCTAGTCTGTAGCAGGCCGCATAGAGGGATATACTACATCTGAGTCGTGCTTCTGTTTGTTCAGCATCCTGACATTCCTCGGAGACAATCATCTCCCTGTGCTTAGCACACCACACACAGCAAGTCCTTGACATTTCAGTCAGTGTCTGTCCACTTAATAGACAATGGACACTCGTCCCCATGAACAAGGCTAGTCTGCGAGCTGAACACAAATGCACATTCATTTTACATATATCTGATACTCTGGTCTAAATCAACTCATGCTGAGTGTGCAAACAGGAGAGAGAAGATGGGGAGTCAATGTCTTGCTCAAGGACATCCCAACAGAGCATTCAATAATAAAATAACCAAACATTAATAGCCAGCTGTGTTGTACTTAAGCCTGAGTTTTAGCAAAGACTTGAAACGAGCAGTCAACTGAAATTTAAGTTAAGCAAAAATACCAAAACCTTTATATTTTTTGGTAAGGTGTCAAAGTACAATAAAAATCTTTGGCTGTTTTTTTTTTTTTTTTTTTTTTTTTTTTTGCTGGTTTTTTTTTTTTTAAATAATTTTTTTTTTTAAAAAA
>VUQH01089233.1:10869-38510 GCA_015106775.1 Etroplus canarensis | reverse complement strand
AAAGATGAATACAGCACAGTGTTCTCAATACAAGCAATGACACTGTTCTGTAAGGAATCATTCAAACTGCTAATGGCTTCAATAACATGGACTAGTGAGTTTTTATTTCATGCCAGATGTTTTATGGTTTTATGTTTAAAAAGGCGAACAGTTTAAGTTTATTTGCAAAGTAGTGTTGCTCTGCTAAAAGATCCACATCTAACATCCACGTCATTACATGTTCTTGTTGTTGGCTTCTACAATGACTGTATTCTCCTGAAAACACACACACACACACACACACACACACACACGCGCGCACAACCATGTTTTTCACAAACACCCATCTGTGAACACTTACTAAGAATCTCTTTCATAAGTAAACTGCATGGTTACCCAACTGAAAGTCCTGCTCACAAAAATGGACAAAAACATCAGAGCAAATATTAAAATTTTCTATTGGCTTCCTGGTCGCTTTTCCCTGCACAAGTTTACATTCAGGCGCTTCCCTTGTTTATGGAGGAAAGTTTACAGCTGAACCAAATGGGAGGGAAAAAAAATACTTGACCTCAAAACACCACCCTGCGATGCAAGCATTCATCAAGAGATCTTCAAGTGCTGCTGATAATTTCTGAAGCATTCATCAACTAAAATAGGCTGCTATCGGTCTGTGTCTGCATGGCCTACTTTGTCTATAAGGCCTGCTGAGGGATGCAGTTCCATATGGAGCAGACTTTGCTGCACACGGTTGGGGTGCCAATGCTCGGCTGACTGGACCCACGCCAGAGTTCAAGTAATCTGTTTACATAGCACTCTCTAAACGTTAAGCTCTCTGTGTCATTAAGTCTTATGATCTGCTCCCTCATTAACTCAGCCCTTCCTTCACTATGGTCAAAAGTTCAGTTGGCAACATCTCCTATTAAAGAAAATCAAGAAAGTTTCATCTTGTGTTCTTTTTCAATAAAAAAGAAATGATCATCTTTGAAAGAACTGTGTAGCTGCAGTCATGGAAAAGAAAGTTTTTACAATCTCCGCAGTGCTCAGTGAAACTGCAAAAAAAAAAAAAAAAAAAATCCAAAAGCTAGAAAAAGACAGAACAAGCGTGGTATGTTTGGAAGGGTTGCCAAGAGAAAGCCTCTTCTCTCTAAAAAAACATAGCAGCACAGTTTAGGTTTGCAAAGTTCTATCTGAACAAACCACAAGACTTCTGGCACAACATTCTTTGGGCAGGAAAGACACAAGTAGAGATGTCTGGCCATAACACGAAATGCCATGTTTGGCAAAAACCAAACACAGCACATCAGCACAAGCACCTCATACCATCTGTGGTTGAGGGGTGATGATTTGGGCTTGTGTTGCAACAAGACTGGGGCACTTTGCAGTCAATAAGCCAACCATGATCTCCTCAGTACTCTAAAGTATTCTAGAGTCAAATATGAAAATATGACGCCAACCATCCAATCACTTAATCTTGGGCAACATTAGGTCATGCAATAGGACAATGATCCCAAGCACACCAGCATATCTAAAACAGAATGGCTGAAAAAGAAAGGAATCAAGGAGTTGCAATGGCACAGTCAAAGTCTAGACCTCAACCCCACTGAAATACTGTGGCGGGACCTTAAGAGAGCTGTGCATAAATGAATGTCTGAAAACCTCAATGAAATGAAGCAAAGAAGAGTAGACCAAAATTCCTCCAAAACAATGTAAGAGACTGATAAAGTCATACAGAAAATAATTACTTCAAATAATTGCTGCAAAAGGTGGTTCTACAAGCTACCAATCATGGGGTGCAGTGAGTTTTTCCTAGGACTACACAGAATCCTGTTTAAAACATTCATTATCACGAGTGAAGTTTGGGATTATCCCGCTTTACACAAATTCCCAGCTGAGTCTAAAGTTAAAATGATTCATTACAATAGACAATCTTTCCATCACCATATCTTGTACATATTGTATATAGTGTTTAACTTGGAGTTTTTATGTTACATAATTTACTTTATAGATACATGTTTATATATTTTAATCTTTGTCCGCCTTTCAGCTTTATTTTTAATTATATATAACTGAACGTCTGTCACAAAGCTGAAACCACCACCTCATTCATTTCCTATTGTTCCAGGTGTACATTGTACTGAATCAAAAATTAATTTAACCAACTCTCAAATGTACATACATGCTGCAGTGTCAAAACACTGCCAGCTGGCAAAGTGGTTAAGAGGTACTTCAAATGGCCACATTTAAAAGGCATCCCCCAAGAGCCTAACATCACAGAGAGAGGAACGAAGTGATAATCCTTGTCCAGTTGGGACAAGGATTATGCACACATTTTCAGACAGTCTCTCCTCAAGGGCATTCATAGTTGCATCTGAGTGCACAGAGAACAAGAGAAAAACAGATGTGTGTAGAGGGCTTAAGTGAGAAATTCAAATCCTGCATACAATCTAATGTCCTCATACACAAACACCCATGCAAAATTAGTGTGACTGTCAATTTATTTTTAAATTGGCGCAATGCAGGTGGACACAGACACGTTCACCCCTGATTTTAAAAATGATGCAATGTAGGTGGTTTTGTTTCAGATCCCAATTCGTAAGCTCAAAGCACTGTGTCTGACGCACACTGCTGCCTGAGTGATACTCAAATCTCACGTCTAGAGTTCTGCCATATTCTGAAGCCCAACTATGTGCTTTTCCAGTCTTGTACTACTAGTAGGAAGATTAACAGCAGCAAAAGACCTACAACTCAGCCCACAAAAACCACACCTGATTTAAATTTGTCTGTCCTCCACTTTAAGGTCATGTCCTTGGGCAACACCACACCACTTCTAGAGTGGTTGCCATTTTTTGATTGCTCCCTGAAAACAAGTCTGCCCACTTGTATATGTGATGCATGCTGAATCTCCTCTGATTCCTGTGAGTCAAAATGGCATCTGCTGAACATGAATTCCATTGTGATTAGATTCAAGATTGTGTTGGTGTGGCTTAATGCCCTATGCAGAATGGCATGCTGGGATGCACCAAATTTGAGGTTTTTCTTCCAGCAAATGTTCTCTCTCAGAAGCCTCAGGACAGTACATTACAAGTCAGAATTGGTTTCTGACACCAGGGAACAAATTTACAATCCACTATGCCATTAAGACACTGAACTCTTTCATGAAAACTGTTTTTCACAGACCCAATGCTAGTCACCAGTGATAATCTTCAACATGAAAGTTTGGTCAGTTTGGCACATAAGTTAATGTTTGCCGTCTATGCAAGTTTGAGGTCCAGGGTGAAATCGCAAATCACAAAAAAACAAAAGGTCAGGAGGGGGGCTTCCAATGAGCAATTTAAAAGATAGAGAGGTGCATAAGGAGATGACCCTAAAGTGGCAAATTTAAAAATTTGATTATAGCTCAAATGCATATAGAGTATAGGGATGGACACAAAATTTTTGTTACAGCAAATTTATCTAAAGAGATGCATAAAAACTGCACAGTACTTGCTCAGGTTTTAAGGTTTACCCTACTAGCATGCTACAGCTGACACATAAGAAATTGCCCTGTAAAATTTCCATTTGGAGAATGCAAGTAAATGAGCATTAAACCTTTGATAGTACTTCTTGGATCGCACAGCATACAGAACAGAAATTACATTCTGTGTGGCTCAGTACGGGAAAAAGGCACATAATGCCTCTTTATTCTACTATACAATTCCCCATAAAACTCTGTGTGGCATATTAAATTCAACAGTATAAAAGATTTCCTTAAATTATTCCCAGCAACAGTCTGAACTTGCAGAAATATTGTTTAATGTTCTATCAGGGATGTTTTAATGACTGTACGTGTTAACACAGATTTCTTGTATTACAGACAATTTAAGGAAATTCTGTTACAGTCAATTGTTAACTTTAAAGTAAACAGCTCTGGATAACAACATGAGCTTAACGTCTGAAATGTAAATGAACTTCAAAAGGAGAGAAGAAGTCCTCCCACATCGTGAGAACTCCATACTCAGCATTTTACAACCTCCCACTTAACATCTCTCTCCCTGCCTTTCTCTCGGCCCAAACAGTTGTTCTTACCCATTAATGACTCCATACCATGTTCTGTCTCCTCCTGGGAAAGCCCCGCTGGCAGCTGGCGATGGTGACAGTTTTTATTATCACATCAATGTCATGATGTCAAACATGATAAGGACGGCAGCTCACTTGTATAAACTGCTCACAGCAAAATAGCACTATTGAGTAGAATGGGGGAGGGGTCATTCAAAATGCACAGCAAAAAAGCACAGTGGGAAAAAGTGGTAATGTGAGGTCATCATCTGATGCAGAAGGTGCAGAATTTCTCATGTCCTATGGAAAAGAGATGACACACTTTAGAGCTGCTGACTTATCTTCTCTTAAGTTGTTCAACACTTTTCATGCAATGCCAGTAATTTTATATTAGTGCCTAAATTCTTGAGTTGCAAGATCACTGCAATTTGCAAAGACTTTTAAGTTGGGGGTATGCAACTGTTTTAGGCATATATGAACTGGCACCGTTTTCTTTCCCCAAATTCAGACAGGAAGCCTCACTTGGCGAATTTTCTTTCATCCATTCATTCCAGTATGTCTTTAATAGTCTCCTTTAGGAAATGAAATGCTGCGCCAGGTCATGTTTTAGAACACTTTTCACAGTAGTTTGGTCAAGGGCAAAGTCAGCGGCCCGGGGATCATCAGTGAAGCTTTTAATCCTGCACTGTGCTCGTTTTGGAAGCAGGAACCCCTGGCTGGTACAGCCTGGTGACATGAGGATCAAACAGCTGAACTGTAAAATTTTTTAGGGTTTACGACCTGACATGAGGTAGAGCTACTGCACCTATTCTGACTGTACAATCACATCTTAAGTTTTCTGTGGCTCCAATTAAAATGGGCATGAAAATGGCTAAAAATCAGTCTAGTCAGCTGAACTGCTCAAAACACCTGAAACGTAAAGGCTTTTTCACAACAACATCAGGAGAATTCGGTCAGGACTTCCTCAAAAATCTTTCTTTGTGGAGCTTGTCCTTGTCAGATGCATTCTCATGACTGAAAACAATCTGCTGCCCGGACAAAGCATGATTGCTTGCTGTGCATTCATTCTCTAGTGTACAATCAGACATTTTGTCCAGTTAAACTGCTCACATCCATCTCAGTCAGCGAATGGATTAAAAAAAAAGCCTCCAGTTCATATGTGAAAAGGTGCCACGGGGTGCCTCTGTGGCACCTTAACTCAGATTGCAGTGCTTTGGATTGGAAGTGATGATGAATGAGTAATCGCTCCTGAGTTGGGATAAAATAGCTCAAAGTATGCTTGGCGTGAATACACCCCATATGCAAACAGAAGTAACTACCTACCGTTTATAGACGCTCAGATAATGTCAGACTGAGTAAGTACTTTGGAAAATGCCCAGATAACATCAATATCACGGTTCTTGCCTTGTTGGCAAGAAACCGGGAGGGAGGGCAAACAAGAGTTACTAACCTAGCCAAACGTGTAGCTGGTTTTTATAACTGTTGCATTCTTCATTTTTTATTATATGTCAAAACTGGTGCCAGTTGTTTGGCAATAGTGGTAAACAGCAGCATTTTAATGGAAAAAATACAGAAACATACCAAAGAATAAACCTAATCAACGCAGACCAGTGAGATTTCACTAACAAACTAAGTGTGAACACTGCCTTAGTAAAGCATACATCCTATTCAGACTTTTTCTGTTGACACTTTATACCACCTTAGATACATGACTGCCTTCATCGTTATCATACCAAGTTTAATGTGCCATTTCATGCATGCAATCATTTTGTTTGTTTGAACAAAATGGGGGCAACTTCAACAGCTGTAGCTTTTGCTTTAAAGATGAATACTATATCGAGTGGAAAAAATTTTACTCTATTAGAGTATGACAGCACAGTGGCAGTTAACTCTCACACAGCTTTGCACGAGTGCATATCTCCAGGCCCCATCTACCATCAAAGGCTGCTGCACACTAATTAAAAACAGTCATTTGTGTAATGAATTGTGTAATATCTTGAGCACAGTAAAGCACATTGAAATGGCATCAGGATAAGATTAAAAACCGACCGACAGATTGGGCTCAGTCAACGACAGTTGACAGCTGCTCAAATCTGATAATTTTCTGAGCTGGATCCACAGAGAGGTCATCTTTGGAGGTTTTTTTCTCCAAAGTGTCAACTTTGACACTTGATCAAACTCATTTCACATCACAGCACATCACTGGATTATTAGATCCAGGATGTTACTTCGGTGCTGAGCAAACGTCAGTATGACAGACTATATGGGGATGCTGTACTGTTATTTTTATGAAGACATCACAGCAATTATTTAGGAAGCTGGAACCACATTTCTCGAAAAAAAAACCTGGATCTGGATCATAATCTGGACCATCTCCAAAGCTTCATGGTTTGTTACTTGCACCCCCCAAAAAAATATTCAAACGTGTTCATAACTTTTTGATTTATACTGCACACAAACAGACAAACCAGCATGGGTGAAAACTCAACATCCTTGGCTTAGGTAACCAGTGGAAAGCTTTCAAATATTCTTCTTGTATCAATATCAGTAGATGCCAAAGTGTCCAGTTTTGGTAAGTCGTTTTATCACTGCATGTAATTAACCAAAAATCCCACGGTTTGAGGATGTCAGCATCCTCTTTTTTTTAATTCTTAATAGACCATTTTTCAATTTCAGCCTGTTCTGTTGGCTGTTTTACAAGAAAAGGGTTATATACACTGCCAGACTTTAAAAAAAAAGGTCTCACACATTATTTTGTTGGGCCTACTTCCGCTTTGTTGACAGCTTGCATTCTGCAAGATCTTGTATTGATGATGGAAGGGTCAGACCACATCCTATTCCCTCTGCGGTGGCCAATCCATGTCTGAAAACAATGTTTCCTGCTCCCTGAACCACTTTTTCACAATCTGAGCCCTACAAATCCTGGAAGATGAAATCTATTCATGGAAAAATCTGGTCATTCAGTATAGTTAGGTGGTTAGCTGACCTACTTTTTTGGGTACATAATGTTGCTGAACTAGACCTGACCAACTGAAGCAACCCCAGACCATAAGACTGTCCCCACAGGTTTGTTTGGTAGGCACTTGGCAAGATGGGTCCATCGCTTCATCTGCCTCTCTTCTTACCCTGATGCACCCATCACGCTAGAACAGGGTAAATCTGGACTCATCAGATCACATGACCTTTTTCTATTGCTCCAGTGTCCTGGCAGTTTATATGGCTGGTAATTAAATAAGCATGATTATACTTATCAGTATCTTGTAACTGACGTAGATGAAAATAATGCAGAACACATTTCGAAGGAGTTTCTACAAAAAAAAAATTCTCATCTAACCAGACCAACAGCAGGCACCTGCTCCTGCTACCAGCAACAGGTCAAAATCACGTTACATCTGTCTGCCCCAATGGTCAAGTCTGAACACACCAGCCAACACGCTGCCAGGGGGAAGCATCCTCATCAGTGTGACACTGTAAATGGTCATGTGCTGTGTGCTGGTGTGGAAATGACAAAACAGACACATGATATCCAAACGAGGATTTTGCGCATTGGAAACATTAGAAAAAAGTCAAAAAAGAGCCAAATCTCAAAAATACTCTGGCATGCCAGCACTCTAGTTACTTTAAGGTTTGGAGCACTACACCACCAGTTTTCCAGCACAGGGTCTCATTTTAAGTTAAATGGGTGAACACTGGAGATAATCTCCCCCATGATCTATGGAAGGAAAAATAACAGTGGGAGATAATCTTACACCATTTTTCCCCTCAAGAAGTTCAGAACCATTTACTCTCAAGTCCAGTCAGATGTCTGTGCAAGAGTGTTGTACAGTGTCTAAACAATTATCCTGGAGTCGTCATCTTTCTAATTTCGTAGTTATGAGATGGCTAAATGCCCTCAGAAGTGTACTTTTTTCCTGCAGGAAGCATTCCTCTCTAATGACAGGGGCAGTTACGAGAAGGTCCATACAAACTCTAAAACAGGAAAAAAAAAACAAAAACACCCAGCCTAAATTTGGTCATCTTATTAAAGGCGGGTCAACCAAAGAAGCTGTGATCTTCAACACAACATCTGGTCCAAAAGACTTTGAGATTCTTGGTAAACATGAAAATGGTCGGATGAAATGGGCAGGGTGGGACTGAAGCAATAAACGCAGATATAAGATGATAAAAAGACAAAAGCTTTCTGTTTTTGAGGCAGTACATTTTGTTGCGGGTAAGGAGCACGTGAAGAGCTCTGGTTTATTTTATTTAGATCAAAAGCCTCAGAGGCGTCACTCCCGTCAGACCTTCATCACTTTCAACATAAAACAGCAGCAAAGTTGGGTTTTACTAAATTGTGATGATAACCTAAAAAGCAGATATTAAGGTTATCTTGTAACCAAGAATAAGAATGACTTCAGCCAATAACCACAAAGAAAATTCCTGTGTAACACTAAGCAATGAATTGTGCGACTGTAATAAAAGATTTAAATAGCATCTTTTTTCAGATCTAAAAGATTGTTTTATAAGGAAGTCTTCTTTAGGCTATTTTGCTTTAAGCGAATGCATATTACACCATTTTGAATTTGACTGCATCCTATTTGTCATAACACCACATTTCTTCCATTTCAGAATTGTATGTATAAATAATTTGTCACACAAACCTCAACAATAAATGCACTAAATGGACAAAAGAATTGAGCTACACGTCATAATCACTACAGGTGTATAAAATCCAGCACCCAGCCATGCAGTCTACCTTTACAAACATTTGTGAAAGAATGGGTCTTTCTTAAGAGCTCACTGAAATCAATCCTAACAAACAATTTGTGAAATTTCTTCCCTCCTAGATAGTCAACAATCAAATGTAAGTACTATTATTGCAAAGCGGAAGCGCTTACAAACCACTGCCACTATGTGGCAGACCACATAAAGTTACAGAATTGGGTCACTGAGTGCTGAAACTCACTTCCAGACCACCTCTGGTATTAACATCAGCAAAAAAACTGTTTCACTGCATGGGTTACCACAGCCAAGCAGCTGCATGCAAGTCTTCCATCATCAAACACAATGCCATGCGTCAGATGAAGTGGGGTAAAAGCTGTCACCAGTAGATTCTGGAGAAGTGGATACTTGTTCTGTAAAGTGATGAATCGCATTTCTCTATCTGGGTTTGGCAAATGCCAGGAGAAAGTTACCTGCCTAAATGCATTGTGTCAGCTGTAAAGTTTGGTGGAGAAGGGATGATGCTATGGGGTTGTTTATCTCAGGTTGGTCTGGGCCCCTTAATCCCAGCTGAAGAGAAGTGTTAGTGCTTCAGCGTACAAGCTATTCTGGACAGTTATATGCTTCCAACTTGGTGGAAACAGTTTGGGGAAGGCTCTTTTCTGTTTCAGCACAACTTTTCCCCAAGTACACAAAGCAATGTCCATAAAGGCATAGGTTAATGAGTTTGGTGTGGAAGAACTTGCCTGGTCAGCACAGAACCCTGACTTCAACCCCATCCAACACAAACCCACTCCTGGATAAATGGGAAAAAATTCCCTCACTCCAAAATCTTGGATCCATATTATGAATCCAGAAAGGCATATCATAAAAACTCCTCTTGTTGTAATGTGTAGGGGGCCCAATACTTTTCTTCCATATATTGTAGATGGAAAATTTACCTACAGCTGAAATCACTTAGGATTAAAGTTACAAACTTGTAATGGTGGGTCAACTGTTTATAAAATCCAATATATAATTTGCTTTCCTTGCACCAATTTTAAACTTCAAAGTGAAAATCAAAGTAGAAATCTGTTGCTCTCCAGTTACAGAAATTATGTATGACACTCTTGCACAAATACAGCTGCAAACACCAGCCTCTACACCACAATGTCATGCTTATATGCACGCCAGCTCATGCCCTGTTGTTGTTCTTTCCTCAAAGAAGAAACAAAACAACATTTATTAAAATATTTCACATTATGAAGCTATTTCAGAGTTGTCACAGCTTTCTTTCAGAACTGAAATAATAAAGGAGTTAGTATCATTTCAACAAGCGAGGTTCCTACAGTAACTCTTTAAGCCTGCCTCTCATCATGGAGAGATCTACTCCTGGCTGCTCACAATGAATTATTCAAAGGAGAGGAGAATACAGTATGACTTCTAGGTGGGTCACTATCGTTACAGCAAAGAGAGACTGGCTTAAAGTTAGCACATGGATGGGCAAAGCATTAATAAATCATGAAACCTGAGCAGCTGCTTAGAAATGTTTCTTCCTTAAAGGAGACTAAGTCAAATTACCAAGCCCTGTCAATCTACAAAACTTAAATACACTGCAATTTTCTACAATAGACTACAACCATTAACATCTAATCAACTAAGCAAGTTTTGCGCATCAATGTAGGTGATAACACAGCTTTGATATGAGGTTCAATCCGTGCTCTAAAAGTTCTCAGATTTGTGCACAGGAATACACGTAAAACAAAGTCACTCAAAGCCAAGATTCCAGTCAGTGTTTCAAAACTTAATCTATGAACTGTCACTCCTGTGAGGAAACCGTGTTTTATGGTCCTGCTCTTACCCCCAGCATCATCCTCTCTGCTCTTACTGGACAACCTTGCACAATGAACTAATTCAGAGGTCATCTGCTGCAACAAGTTTTCTGTTCTCTCCATGATTTGTGTGTCAGGTCCATCACCTTTCCAACGGTCAGCTGGACCTTGCCTCTGCAGCCCCCACCACCACCACCAAAATCCTGCAGGGTCTGCCATGCATCTGAAAGCAGCTTCTTCTCTGATGATTCTTCATTCAGTCTTACATAACTTTTCAAAAAAAAGTCCCTATACTTCTTACTCTCCCTCCTCATGCTGATTTACTCAACTCCCATGGTTTCCCTTGACTTGCACATCCCACTCAACCCTTCAAGCCACAATAATGAACTCATTAAAAGTCCACTTTTAGTGCATTTAGTTCACACAATGCACATGAGGCTTACAGGACTTTTCCAGCTGCTGCATGCAAAACGCCTGAGTCCAGCAGTCCTCCTCCTGCAGCCCTGCTGGCTAACTTGCTAGCAGGCTAATCTCTGCTGGCAACTTCCAGAGGCATGAACCCGCGGTGGGACTTGCAACTTTGGATGCAGTCTACCAAAAGCATGTATGTGTGTGTGTGTGTGTGTGTTCATAAACGCACCATAAACTCCCGTTTTATGCTTCGGGGTTGCAGTAAACCGCGGACAGCCGCGTTGCGTCCCACGGTTCGAATCCCTGAGGAAGTTTTGCGGGTTTACAAACATAAGAACCACAATGGCGGTGCGCCTTTCTTTGAAAGCACCAGCACACGGGGGAAGGCGCACACAATAACAAAAAAACAAAAAAAACAGCGCAAGAGAGCAGAAACGAGCGCCTCTTCCCCCCCCCGTGTGTGAAGTTTGCGCCATATTGTGTCCAGGAAAACAAAGTAGCCGCCACTCACCTTGGCGATAGCCTTCTTGTATCTCATGACAGCCTGCTGGATGAGCGCGTACACTTTCATATTCCCATCCCCGCACGGCACCACCACCCGGGTCCGGCCAAAACACACCGTGACTTTCATGGTTTACTGTCCGAGATCCTCCCCAGATTTCGGAGCAAAACCGAGAAGAGAAGAAGAGGAGGAGGAGGAGGAGGAGAAAATCCGTGAGAAAATCAAAAAGGAGCATGGGTTTTTGTTTGTTCGGCTCGGGAGCTGTCCCGGTATTCCTCCACAGAAGCGAGGACTAAACGTCTTCGCGCCTGTCTCCGCCGGACGACATTGTTTTCTGCGTGTTTTCAGACCACCTGTTTAGCTGTTTCTCTCTCTCTCTCTCTCTCTCTCTCTCCGTCCTTCCTTCCCTCTCTCGATCCCAATCCCCCTCTCTCTCTCTCTCTCTCTCTCTCTATCACACACACACACACACACATACACACACACCGACTTCTTTCTTAGATGCTCCTCTGCTGGTGCCGAAAACAAAAAAAAAAAGAAGAAGAAGGAGGAGGTTTAACTATATTTAGCCCGGTCATAAATAAACCAACCCTCTCCTCTGCTCCGCTCCGCTCGCAGGTCGCACCGTCAGTTTGAGAAGCACCGCACATGCCGAGCTGAGCTGCGCACTCCCAGATCCGCAACAATCCTCGCCAACATCCAGGAGTCTGTGTTTTAAAGAGACAGACACGACATCTGCGCTCTCAGTGTGTCCTCACAGGACGGGAGGGTGAAGTCAAACTTACAAAGGGGACATTTAACTGATGGTCTGCATCGTTTTGGTCAGTGTTGGGGTCAGTATTTCAGTCGCACACTTTAACTTGATACTTGTACTTTGGAGGAAAGGGTTAAGTTTTGAGTTCAATGTTTGTATTTGAACAAACCTCCAAATGGCAAAGAATGCAACAAAGTAAAATATGGCAGTGGCATGTGAAGACCTCACAAGTGGTTTAAGGTCTAATATTAAGGAAAGGCAATAAAACAGCCGTTGGGGTTCCAGGGTCAGCCAGCCTGAGCCACATTTCAGGTTAGGTTTAAAGGGCAAATGAAACGATTTGAGAAAAGGCATAATTGGATTAGCAGTGCAATTTTACCCCTAAACGTTTGCATACTTGTTCAAAATATCTTTTTAATTATGAGTATTTTGAGGTTTTGTCCGGAAGTGGCCGTTGCTTTCAAATCGCTGCTCTGCTTTTTTTGGTCCCGTGACGTCAATGTTGCCACACAGCTCAGCCGCTCTCAATCACTTCCATGTAAACTGAGCTGATTTCTCTTGAGCATCATGGGCTGTTGCATCACAGTAGACTATAAAAATGTGACAGGAATGGGCCTGACCAATGTTCAAGTTTCCACTTTAGCCATATCAAAAGAAACTACGAGCTATCTGGATTACTAATGTTGGGAGGAAAGAGACTTGGAAGCCATCCATTCACTCCAGGTTACATGAGGTCCACTTCACGGACAACCCCTTCACGAAAATTCCCACGCTGGCCAAACTATCCGTCTGCCATCTGCTGCATAAAGAAAATGCAGTGCCTATGGTGCAACTAAAACCCCTTCTTCTTCTTCTTCTTCTTTCGGCTGCTCCCATTAGGGGTCGCCTCAGCGGCTCATCTGCCTCCATCTCACCCTATCCCTTGCATCCTCTTCCCTCACACCAATCCTCTGCATGTCCTCCTTTACTACATCGGCCAACGGCCAACAGTAGCATAGTTTCCACCGGCACCCTGTTGGCTAATGGCGGTCGTTGTTAACCTGGGCCATCCGCATATTTGATCTGGCTAAGAGTTTACACTGGATGCCTTTCCTGACACAATCCTACCCATTTACCTGGGCTTGTCCAACGAATGGAAAAAACCAAAAAAGTCCAGCATTTTCAAAGCAGGCAAATTTGCAGGTAAGTTTCCAATAGTGGTGACATTTTCGGTTCAGTTTCATTTCATAGGAAATTACAGTTATGTTTATACATGCATACATGTATTTCTTGAAAGTATGTATTTTACTTGAAAATCGTGCTTTTATGTACTCAGAATTGCTTTTAAACGTTAAGAACATCTGGTACAGACTGTCACACACATGAGTATGTGGTGCACCGCTGACAGCTGGTGACAACTTGCAGTAGTCAAAGACTGATGATGATTAATTTAATATTATGGTGTGATGAATATGTCTTACCAGTCCAGGTTTTGGGGTGGTGGATCAGCGGTCTCTGCCGGCTGAGACACGTGTTCATCCTGATGAACTGCTTGGCTCACGGGTAAAATGCATGTTGTCAGCCTCCTACCTGGACGTTTAGGTTCACCTGGGGCTCAGTTAATTCATCCTGGTCGGCAAGAAAGCTCGCCATTTCAAGGATGCAGGACCAGTGACCAGCGCCCACAAGACTGACTGAGTGACCCAGTTTGGCAACGCTGGCGTTTCAGGGTGCTTGCGAACGCGCGTGGCAGCACTGAGCTTGGCAAATTCCATAAAAAGTGTGAAATCTCCAATATATTTCTCTTTTTATCATTGGTTTTTTTTAATAAATATGGTCGGACATCATGTGTCACATGATAATTTAAACTACGTACTACTGGAAAAGTGACTTTTTGTGATTTTTGGCAAAATCGTTTCATTTGCCCTTTAAGGCTTTGATTTTTAGGTTTACTGTTAAACGTCTTAAATCTCAAAAGAGACAATCCTGTTAACTGATGGAAAAAAGTGGAGCCGGCTAGGCAGAAATGTATTATATTTTTGACTGTCCAACCATGATGAAATTTGTTCAAATTTGCAGCAAACATCAACTTAATCTTTTAGGGGTCACAAATCAAGAAAATCAAATTCCCTTGCGATATCACAAAATATGTTCTCTGGCTACAACTCAATACATGTAATTCATATAAAGCAAATATACGAACAAAAAACTCATTGGATAAAAGGCTGAAGTTGTGGCATTTTTCTTGCAGTTTACTCAATGCCATAACTTAGCAACAAAAGGAGTGATTAAGTTCAATTTAATTTGATATATCTAGCTCCAGTTCACAAGTCATTTTGATTGGCTTTATATTGTAAGGTAAAGAATCCCAGCAATCTAACGATCCTCACTGAGCTAACACTTGGCAAAGATGGAGAGAGAGCTCACTTTTAGCAGCAGGAGACCTCCAGCAGAACCAGCCCAAGGAGAAGCAGCCTGTGCAGGAACCAAGTATGGGTTAAGAGTAAAGATCTGACAGAGTCATATGAATGTACCTTTCGGCTGCTCCCTTGTATTCTCCACCAAGGGGTCGCCACAGCAGATTAATCCGCATTGGTAATTTGGCAGAGGTTTTACACCAGCTGCCCTTCCTGACGCAACCCTCCATGGTGAGAGGGGCTTGTGTCCCCACCTGGAATCGACCCAGGGACCTTTATGATGAGTAACAAACAGGACAAAACAAACACTACAGCAGAGAGAAGACACAGTGTTAATGACACGCAGAAGTGGCATATAAACACATCAGGAGTGAAGAGAGGGGAGTGGAGGAGAAGTCCCCCAGCAGCCGGAGTCTACTGCAGAATAACTAGGGGATAGTTCAGGTTCACATAATCCAGAAATGTAAGCTTTATCAAAATAGAAAGTTTTAAGCTTAATTTTAAAAAAAGGGGCTGGTTCCTCAGGAGAGGGCCCTGATAGCCGAAGCTCCCATTCTACTTTTGGAAACTTTAGGAACCACAGGTAAGCCTGCAGTCTGACAGGGAAGTGCTCTATTGGGATAAATTGGTACTATAAGGTCTTTAATTCATGATGGGGCCTGATCATTCACAGTTTTGAAGGAGGAGAAGTAGAAGGATTTTAAATTCAGTTCTGGGTTTTACAGGGAGCCAATGAGCAGAAGCTAATTCAGGAGAAATATGATCGCTCTTCCTAGTTCCCATTAGTACTCTCGCTGCAACGTTTTGAATCAGCTGAAGGCTTTTCAAGAAGCATTTAGAACAATGGTTAAACATAGAAAGGAGTAGTTTTCATAAATCTGAGTCACACTATTCCTAATTTTACCAGCACTGCTCAGACAAAAGGCATGAGTCCTAAAATTTTGTTTTACATCGAGGGGTACACCTTGGACCAGATGACAGTCTATTACAGAGAGACAGACAACCATTCACACATGCAGAGATGTCTTTGGGCTGTGGAAGGAAGCTGGCCTACGATTGCAGGCACGGGAGGAACATGCAAATTTTCCACAGAGAAAGGCTTCAACCGGCTGTTGGATTTAATAACAGGGCCTTCTTGATGTGGGGCAACAGTTCTAACCAGTGCACTACTCTGCCACCCTTTGTTAACTTTACTTAAAGGACATATGGTGAACATTTTCACTTTTGGTCAAAATCTGATTCATTTTGGTCCTAAATTAATACATTTTTTCAAAGTAAGATGTAGATGTTATATTAGTTTGGACAGATATGGATGCACTGGCATTTGGGATTCAGTGTCTGGTTCAAGAACATTAACTTGTTACTCCATTCTCTGTACGGAGTTTCTCTATTTTAAGTTTCTTCGCCCTTCGTCAAAGCTATATTTATTCTGATAAATGTTTCTGCTTTATCTAAATTTTGTTGCTTTCAGTTTGTTTTGATTTCCAAGATCATCTTTTGAATTCATACCTCTCTGCAGAAATTTAGTGGTCATATTCATGTTGTATTCATTCCCCTTGTTGCATACTTTCCTATACTCTTCACAAAAGAGTTCATTTCTGTTGACATTCACACTATAAACTGACAAAAATGGGTAATTATTCCAAATGCTTGCTTGGAAGGTTTTCCCTTTCACAATAAAGCATCCAATGGTTTGCGCTACAAAAACAGTATTGGCAATTTGAATTTCTGACAACTGCCATTGTTTCTTCGTAATCACTTCAACACGTCAAAACAACCATAATCACTTTCTCACTTTCATCATCATTGTCATCATTCTCACTGCTGCTGCTGCTGCTGATAATGATGATGGAGTGTGTCAACTGTGTGTGCTAACATGTCCCGCGTCCTCTCCACTTCGTATCCTCTCAGTCCTGCTGTTTATCATCCACTCTGTGATTCTGTGGTGATTTATTCAGCAGCTGTTGTTTCACACCCACTCCTCCACAATCTGGCCCTGCTGTAGCCTCTGGAGTTTGGCCGGGTCTTCCTCTTGGGGAGCTGTGGACACAAACAGCTCCCTTGGGGGTGTGGGCTCTATTTCACTTACTTCTCCTCCTCCTGCAAAGACCAGACTGGTTCCTCAGTGCCATTGCTTCATCTTTCTCTACCTCATTGTGCTCATGTCAGGTAGTGAGAGACCAACATGATTGAGAGTGACTTTTGGATGGTCAGATGCCTGCTTTCCTTTGTCCCTTTGAATAGGGCTGGAAATTGGGCAACAGAAGAGGGATCCAGATGTCTGTTGCAAGGCGGGACACAAAGAGGGGCCCCACAATGACTTCAATCTCAGCCTCAGTGGAAGAGTGGACCTTATTAAGGGCCACAATGGTAAATGGGTATAACAGAGGCATCTCAATAAGAGGAGGTGGTGGAGGTGTCAGGTGGAAATGGAGGTCTTATTTTCAGTCGTAAACCTCAGAGAAGTCATCAGTAAAAAAAAGGCAACCCTCTTAATGGAGTTCCGCTTGGATGTGGGGAGAGTTGTATCGCTACAATGTTTTTCCTCCTTTTTTTGAACACAAAAAGAGACAGAAGCGTTACAATCCATTGTTTTTGGAGGGCACTAGTTTTTTCTTTTCTTTCCAAAGTATTTCCAAAAAATCACCTGTTGTACCTGTTTTTGTATCTTGTTTTTATGAATCAGTTTGTTTTACAGTTTTAGAGAGTGCATTAGATACGGAGATGTCATCATTACACATTAAATCACGATCTTAGTCTTTCGGACAGACCTGCTGTTAAACTCAGGAGTTTTGCAACATTTCAATTAAAGAAGCAGATGCTGTCAGATGGAGTTTAGTATTGTGGATATTGTGCAGGGAAGGTCATACAGTTCATTCTGTAACATCCATTAAAATGTTTGACACTGGCCAGGTTTCAAATCAGGTTTTTTAATATACTGCAATTACAAAAAGATTCCTAGAAATCTCTTGAATGAATGTGAATATACATCCTCGATCATCGCTAAAAATGAGCAGTTTTATAGTGCTAATTCTGCTATTAAACTACTGCAGTAAAAGAGATGACATCAAAAGCATTTATCAGACCTTAACAACTGGAGTCCCATGTGGAGAATTTGATGGACGGAAGGCATTTATGTGTGTGCTCAAATGTTAATTTGTGGGTTTTTTCAGAGAGATTTGATATCTCCAGCTAAGCCGAAACTTGGAAGTCACATTTTGTGTACATCATTTTATTTGCTAAATCTGTTGGCTTTGCTTTTTATAGGATTTTGCTTTTATCAGCTTTCTCATCTCTGCCAGGGACACATTTTTCTTCTCAGTTTTTTATGCACAAAATTAAAATGTGGATCAAAACAGGTGGATGGAAAGAGATGGGACAAAGTCAGATGAGGAAACTCCATATCTGCAGCTCGTCTCTATGAAAGTAGCAAAATACACCTTTGGCAGCCCAAATCAAGATGCTGTTTGATGTGATTTTAATTCTTTTGAAAAAAAAAATTAAATGCCCCACACATTGTCTCATACTATAACACTCAGCAACAAACATATTCCTGCAAAGCACTAACCACACAATCCAGTTGTTATTGGGGGTTTTCTGTTTTCTACTTAGTGTCTTTTTCCCCTTTTAAGTTTTAGGATTACAGAGGATTTAAGGTGACAGTTGGTCTTTTTTTCTCTTTGCTTTAGGTAGGTTTGTGTGTGTGTGTGTGTGTGCGTGTGTGCGTTGATAGTACACGGAGGTACAGATGGTGGGATGTGGCAGTCTGTCTGACTGCGGTGAAGAATGTGAGATTCAGCTGTCGGCCTCTCACCCCCTGGCTCTGACCTTATGTGTCTCTGATCACCGTCTGCCTCTGTCTCATTATGACAAACTCCATACTGTTTCACTCTCACTGCAGCCACAACGTTTACCAAAAAAAAAATCTCTCTGATAAAAGCTGACATCCCCCTCCGCATGTTTGGATCCTGGTCTGCTGCCACTAATTAAGCTCCTGTTATCTCTTTTTACATGATCGAGGGTCTTCTAGCTGCTGACCTGCTAAGATATCTTGTCAGCAGATTTCATCATTCACAGGAGCAGGGGTTTTGTTTCCCTGTGGTGTGTGTGTGTGTGTGTGTGTGTGTGTAAGAAACAGAAAATAGCCGGGAGGACTCTAGAGTTTATTTATAGGCTGAGTGTCACAGCAGCACATGGCCAACAGCAGAAAGTCATTTACATTCAATGCACCAGAGTGCAAAGGTAAGCAGCCACTATTGCAGCAACATTTGGCTTAGGAGCTCAGCTTTTTTTTTTCTTAAATCTGTTGGGACCTGACCAGCAGAGGGAGCAATACATGGCAACAGGGCTCCTCTTTTGTCACGCTCTTAAATGGCGCTGTCACATTATATTGTTTTAGAGCGGTTTGAACTGAGCTCTGCACGTGGCTGGAGGAGCCCTGGAGGAGCCCTGGTTCTTGCTGCATTTGATGAGTCTTTATAAACTGAGCTTGTATGAGGGTACTTGCAGTACAGTACACCATGTTACAAATATTACAGTTCCTATCTACTCATTTGACATGTATTTTTAATCCCGAATCATCGTTCATGCGCTACAGACAGAATGGCAGACAGACACTGTGGAGATAAATAATTTACAAAGTGCTGCTTTCATTTTAATAATTGTCTTTCTTGGCAGCAAGGATCCACTTCATCAAAAGTCTTATAATGCCTAAATAGATGAAAAGTTATTCATTATAAAAACAATTTAAGTCAACTTACAAAGTCAAACTTTTTGACCTGTCTTATAATTCTTACTTATGAATTCATTGACTTTCGTATTAATATGAGACTGAGGCCTAATTTTGACTTACAGGGAATAAAGCTTAAAATCTGCCGGTCATTAGTGCTACTGAATGATATACACTATATGGACAAAAGTATTGAGACGCCTACACATTACACCTGCAGGAGCTTTTATGACATCTTTTTCTAAATCTATGTGCATTAACATGGAATCAGTCCCTCTTTGTAGCCATAACAGCTTCTACTCTTCCCAGAAGACTTTCTACATAATTTTGGAGCATTTCTATGGGAATCTTTTCCCATTCAAGAATTTATCAGCTCAGGCACTGAAGCTGGATGAAAGGGCTTGGCTCAAAACCTCTGTTCTAGTTCATCACAAAGGTGTTTGATAGGGCTGAGGTTCAACGCTTAGTGTTGTGCTTGGGGATGTAAGGTTTGCATGCAGCTGCTTGGCCATGAAAACCCATGCCATGAAGCTCCCAGTGCAGTTTTTGTGCTGATGTTAATCCCAGAGGAGGTTTGGAACTCTGCAGTTATTGAGTCAGCAAATTTGGCAATTTTTATGCACAGTCTACCTCACCACTTGACTATCCTTAACTTTACATGATTTGCCACTATGTGACTGAGCTGCTGTGGTTCCCAAATGCTTCTACTCATCAATAACATGACTTACAGTTGGTCTTGACATATCTAGTAGGCAAGAAATTTCACCGACTGACTTGTTGCAACACTTACTTCCTGTTACAGTATCACATTGAGCTCTATGACACAACCCATTCTTTCACAAATGCTCATAAAGGCAAGTGATTTAGTGATTTATTTATACAGCTGTGGCAATAAGACTGGATTAAACATGTGAATTCAGTGATTAAGAGGTGAACCCAATACTTTTGCCCATACTGTATAGCCTAAGGTTTAAACAGTATGAGCAAACAGACTCCATTAAAATTTTATTTTCAGACATTCTCTTAACCTGATTAAATGAATTATGTTGAGTTTGTTTAGATTTGTTGATTTAGTGAATTTCCTAGTTACTTTTCCAACTTGATCTACTTTAGCTTCACTAAAATGCTTTGTTAAATGTCAATCTTATCTATTTAAATTCATTAATTTGCAGGTTCTTTCATAGGTGTTTGAGCTCAGATGCATTTTAACACAAGCAGTGTCATCTAAGGGCTCAGGTTTGCCAACTATTGCTTCAATGACCTGTAACTAAACTAAACACTATAAATATACTGTATATCAGGAAGTACATGTAGCTGCTCCAGCTTCAGCTATTTTGAATCAGTATAAATGCATGCATGTAAGCCTTCTCCCAGTGTTTACAGGGGACTAAATTCAATTCTATCTCACAGCATGGTGAGTATTGTATAAATTATGTGAAGATACAACACCTGTGTATATGTATTGAAAGCAAACCAGCTTTTATCATGAATATTTTCTTCAACCTAGCAAAAAGACTTAACTTTTAACCATCCAAGAATGTATGCTTGGAAGCATGTGGGTTTTATTTCTTTTAAAACTTAATTAAAAGAGTCAAGTGCGCTCTCAGGCTGTCCCCTGTAATGCAGTGGTTTACACTTGTGCCTTATAAGGAAAAGGTCCTTTGTTCAATTCCAAGTGGGGACACAAGCCCCTCTCACCATGGACACCAGGAAAGGCATCCAGCATAAAAACTCTGCCATATTATCACTGTGGATTAATTTGCTGTGGCAACCCCTTGGGGAGAATATAAGGGAGCAGCTGATGGTATACAAGTGCACTCTCAGCAGTTCATTCAGTCAGTTCATCATTTCAAGTAAAGAAGGTCAGAACAACTCGTGTTTATAGTTCTGTAGAAAAGTAGACTCACTAGAACAGACATTAATTGATAAACCATTATGCTTTTATTTTATTTTACTTTTGTAAATTCAACATAAATATAACCATCTTTTGTCATCTTTGTTGTCATATGCAGCAGTCTATCATGTCAGTTCATTAATTCTATTGATTAAATCCAGCCACTGGGTCTGCCTGCAGAGAAAGAAAATTCATAGGGATACTGGAGAAATTCATAGGGATACTGGCGGAGTTGATCAGTCAGTACAGATGCCACCGATAAATTCTTGCCATATACATAAATAGCAGGAGGGTTGTGTAAATTAAACAACATTCAGAGAAAATTATTGATATGTTTGCTGAAATGGAAGTGCGCGCTTTAGAAGTTGGGAAACTTCACTGAATGGCCTCTAAAATGCAAACTCACTGGCCACTTCATTAGGTACATCTAAGAACAACTAAGAACAGGAAGCTGAGGCTACAGTTCACACAGGCTCACCAAAATCTGAGTTACTGATTGGACAAATGTTACCTGGTTTGATTATTCGCAATTTCTGCTGTGACATTTCAGATGGTAGGGTAAGAATTTGACCTAAACAACATGAAAACATGGAACCATCCTGCCTTGACTCAGTGGTTCTGGCTTCTGGTGGTGCAGTGTTGTGGGGGATGTTTTCTTGACACACATTGTCCCCCACTGTTTAAATGCCACAGCCTACCTGAGTATTGTTGCTGATCATGTCCATCCCTTTACTGTATGACCACACTGTACCGATCTTCTGATGGCTGCTTCCAGCAGGATAACACACCATGTTACAAAGCTCAGATTATCTCAAACTAGTTTCCTGAACACAGCAATGAGTTCACTGTACTCAAATGGCCTCCACAATCACCAGATCTCAATCTGTTAGAGAACTTTTGGGATGTGGTGGAACTGGAGATTGAAATCATGAATGTGCAGCTTACAAATCAGCAACAACTGAATAATACTATTATGTCAATGTGGACCAAAATCTCTGAGGAATGTTCACAGCAGCTTGTTGAATCTATGCCAAAAAGAATTAAGGCAGTTCTGGAGGCAAAAGGTCTAACGTGGTACTGGCAAGGTGTACCTAATGAAGTGGCTGGGGAGTGTGTATGTATTGGCATGATTTAAATCAAAATTGTAACATTTTGTATCATAATTATGTCAAGGAAAAAGAGAAATGGTTTTCTTTTTCAGGGAGAAATTAGCTTCAGTAATTAGGCTTAGTTAAAATTTAAGTTTGATGATTGTCTTTATCATCTGTTCTGCTCCACAAGCTGTAATCTGTGTAACTATGTATGCATATTCACAGCTTAAAATGACTTACAGTAGCTCATTAACACTCATTTTGTCACAGACATTCCACTATAGAATACAGTACACAGCTTTGTAATTTGTGTCATTGTTGCATACAAAGTGGATTGGTTTTTCTGTTGTTTTAGGGGAAATCACATTTTATGGGAAAGCAATTAAAATGTAACTTGTTTTACGGGATTGTGAAACAGACTGGATGAGATGAGCTCCACTTAACATCTACTGAATCTGATATTTGAAGAAATGAAGAAAAAGAAATGTGCTCTCGGTTTCCAGATCTTCAGTCACTGATTGCTTGGTACAAATAGATCTCTCATGTAATTGCCACTTACGCTTGAGAGCCCCTTTATCTATTCTGCCACATTGCGTCACAGGGCTCAAGTCTTGCTTCTCCTCTGTTTCATGGTGAAAATATCACATATATTCTACATTTGCTCAAACATGTCATCTGCTGTGTATGGATATGTTCAGTTCTGTTTTCTTTTGTACTTATAATACCGTGTGTTATGTGCAGCAGCTGAAGCCAATTTGCAATGACCTTGTCCAGTCATGCTTGTGAAAGAGTACTAAAAAGAATGAACAACAAAAGGGAGGAAAGGATCTTTTCAGATTGAAGACTGAGCAGCAGCTGATTCCAGCAAAGGCTCAGGGGAGTCCTCTGCTGGAATCAAGTCATAACTGCACGTTTTCTGAGAGACAAAGGCTACAATATATTTAGTGAGGTGCCAACACTGGTACATGGTTATAGTTTGGTTCCCTTGCTCACAATAGTTGTCAGATGTCCCACCTAAGAATATAAGAATAGCTCAATATGGGTAACTGACAGTCTGTTCATACAGAATAGCCCAGGGGCATTAATAAATATCAGCATGTGTGAGTAAAGAAAATAGCTGCTACTGACACTTATTTTCATTATAGAAAAATAGTGAAAAACTGGCTTATGCACCTTTTTTTGGCAATGCAAAAACCCAGACCAAAAATTACCACAAAATTTGTTTGACTGAAGTAAGGAAAAATGTCTACAAAATGATCCATAATAAAAATGTGAAGGAGGTAGCACAGTGGTCTGGTGGGTAGTTCTGTCACCTCACAGCAAGAAGATCCTGGGTTCAAATCCACTGACTAGCTGGGGCCCTTCTGTGTGGAGTTTGCAAGTTCTTCCTGTGCCTTTATGGGTACTCCAGCTTCCCACAGTCCAACGGCATGCAAGTTAGGTTCACTGGTGATTCTAAACTTGCCACAGATTCGAATGAGAGCATGAATGGTTGTCTCTCGCTCTGTGTGCCTCTTGCTGTTTGACAGCTGGCATAGGTCCCAGCTGTCAAACAGCAACCACAAGCCTGAATTGGATGAGCACAAGAAAATGGATGGATGGAAATGTGAAGCCATAAATAAATGAAGACACACTTCTTCTGGTTAGCTTTCTTTGCTTTTGCGTTTGAGCTCTGTTTTATTAATTTTACCATTTTTTAACTGGCCATTGTTCTTTTAGGTTTTTTATTATCATTATTTATTATTTACTTTTAATGTTTTCAACTTCTAGTTATTATTTGTTAAAGTTAAAAAACAAAGGCTTGTGTCTGAAAATTTCAAATAATTCAATCACAAAGCTTCAATGAAAAGTTGAAATAAGCTGATTCATACAGAACAGTTACTTTTGGGCATTTCGCCTCTGTTCTGAGAGGACCTTTGAGGAAAAGACCAGAAACAAAGAGAGAACAGTAGAGCAAATGGCCCATTCTCAAACCAGGGATCCAGTGTAGTGGGTACATACACCCATGTGGTATGCATACAAATACTCGAGCATCAGGTCACCCTACTTTGGTGAGGCAAAAAAAAGTACATGAAACCCTGCAGCAAGCATACATAAAAAATAACCCTTTCTTCAATAATGCACTGCTCTTGCACTTTTAGTTTTTATCTCAGGAACTTAAAAATAGAAAAAAAGTTAAATAGTATTTGTAAAGTTTGTGCACCCATCTGCCTGTAAAGCACTCAGTTATTTTTACTTATTAGGTTTTAATTAACTCATTAGGACTTGTAAAGCAGGTCATGAATTGTCATTAGGCAGAAGCTGATTGTTGAAAGCTTGTGGTAAGGAGGCTAACTGATCCCTATGAAGCAGGGCAAGGATATTAAAAGTTGTCACTGTGCTTTCAACTTGCAATTTCCACTTTCTGGAATGTCATTGACAAAATGAAAAAAGAAGAGCTGTGGAAGTCAAGAAAAGATCAGGAAGACGAAGAAAACTGTGACTATAAAGGAGCAGCAGGCATGGTGGTACACCACTCCATTGTGCAGTTTTGATGCACACACATCAGCTACAAGGAAGAATCACTGGACTGAAACATTACCTGCAACACCATCTCAATGTGTGCATGCAAAATAACACTGGGTAAGAAACAAACATTTTTAAAATGAGTTAATAAATTAAAATTGAGCTATCTGCAAACATTCCAAAACAATGTGTTTGGTAGGAAAAGGAGCAGATTTGATGAAAACAAGCCATCACTAAAAATGGGAGTGAAAATAACCTGCTTTGGTCTGTGTGGCAGCCACTGGAAGAGCAAACACTGTCCAGTTGGAGGGAAGACAGTATTAGACAACACATCAGCAAACTCTGGATGCAAATGTCATGTAGTAACTCAAGAAAGTGAAACTGAAAAGTGGCTGAACAATGATACAAAGCAGAGCCTAAAATCCACCATGGAGAAACAAATTGAGGTCTTTGAACTCCCCTCGCAGCCCTTTGACCTGAACTTTACAGAACAAACAGAGGCTTAGAGGGATGTGCAAAATCACTGGAAAAGCAATGATTTTACAACTAGAAGATGGAAAACTGATATTGGAGTAGAAACCAGCAAATACTCATGTTTAAGAACCTGCAGCTAGTGAATTGGTATTATTAATAGGTATTTACCATACCTAAATGATTAAATTGAGTAATAAAATTGTCAGTTTTATTTATGTGTTGAACTACAATAATTTAGATCAGGATAATGATTTACTTTATTGCTCCTTGGGAAAATTTGTCATCTCCTCAGGAGTTCAAGGAGTATTAAGCCACACCATTGAATTCAGGCATTTCCTCCATTCCTATTGCCACAAATGTTAAAATCAAGTATCTAGCCATGCAGCCTGCCTTTACAAACATTTGTGAAAGAATGAATCATTCTAAAGAGCTCAGTGAATTTGAATCCACTGTAATAGGATGCCATCATTGCAAGAAGTCTGTTCATGAAATTTATTCCTTCCTAGATATTCCACTATCAACTCTAAACAGTATTATTGCAAAGTGGAAGCATTTGGGAATGGCAGCAACTCAGCCACGTAGTGGCAGACCATCTGAAGTTACAGAGCAAGGTTGCCAAGTGCTGAGGTGCACAGTGTGTAAAAGTTGCTGAAGTTCTGCTGACTCAATAACTGCAGAGTTCTGAACATTCCCTGGCATTAAAATCAGCACAAAAAATGTGTGCTGGGAGCTCCATGGGTCAAGCAGCTGCATGCAAGCTTTACATCATGAAGCACAATGCTAAGCTTTGGGTGGAGTAGTGTATATCACACTGGCACTGGACTCTATAGCAATGGAAATGTGTTCTGTGAAGTCATGAATCACACTACTTTATATGGCAGTCTGATGGATACCTACCTGACTGCATTGTGCCAACTGTAAAGTTTAGTGAAGGAGGGTCAATGCTATGGGGTTGATTTTCTGGGATTGGTCTGGGCCCCTTAGTGCCAGTTGAAGGGAAATCTAGGTATAAGAACTCGACTGGCCCACATAGAGCCCTGATCTCAACCCTATCATACGCCTTTGGAATGAACTAGAACAGAGATTGTGATCCAGGCTCTCTTGTCTAACCTCAGTGTTTGACCTCTCAAATGAGCTTGTGGATGAATGGGCAGTTAACAGTAGTAACTGTAGCTCTTCAAGTTTTCTTCAGTAAAATCGAAACATTTAAAGCTGTAGCCTTGGATATCTGGAAGCTAGGTGGAGATCTTTTATTACATGTTATAGACTACATGATTATTCACATAATAGCCTAATTGAGAAAATAGTGACACATAATAAGTCCAGTTTTTGATACTTAGTGACAGAGACGGTAACCAGTGACAAATCTTTCATGGTTCTTTGTGTCTCCTCTATCAGTCACGCTTTTGTGTTTACACAAAAGAATAAATAAAGATAATAGGATCTTTTAGAAACGGCTTGTGCTGTTTCAGGAGGAGCATCTGTGCTACATCTTGTATCATTTTGCCCAGTATTACATGAACATGGCAAACCTCTTTGTCTAAAAATGCATTTTTTATTTTCTCTCTCTGCTCATTGCCACCATCTTTTTAATGGATTTCATCATGAGGGAGCTGTTGTTACTAAAAAAAAAAAAAACAGATGTTTTATTTGACACAAACAACTGACATGGCTCAGGTGCCATTTTTCATATTCTGGAGGTCTTTCTGCGCTCTTTTTTGTTTTCTGTGAATCCAAATTGCAGCTTGCAGAAGGAAATATTTTGTTCATGCACAGATATGGGTTCTTTTTCAGGAAGAGGACTCTCCAGAAGCAGCAGTTGTTTTATTTCAGGCTCTCGACATGTGCAGTATCATGGGGAGAGCTGAAACAGATGCAATGCTAGCATGAAGTAAATTGACTATTAAGATTAAATCACAATGTTTTCAGCCTTTGGAGAGAAACTGAACAAGGATGGTACACAATCACAGCAAGATTTTTTCCTGACCCACATTACAGCAGACTTACTTCTGACTACAATTAATGTAAATTGCAGATTTAGACTTACAGAAATCGGTTGGGAATGCATGATATTGTGCTGCACAAGAAGAAATCTATTATCTCCTCCTGGAGAGGGAAAAAATTACCAAAAAAAACAATACTTTGATGCATGTCTCTTGCTCAGACAAGGTCATTTTGCATATTCTTTATGCTCGTCCAAATCTAATCTTCTCCGTATTGTCGGTAAAGAGTGATAAATGACAGAGGGCCTATTATACATACGGCTTATATCAGCAAACGTGTTGCAGACATCCAGCCTCTCTCTCTCTCTCTCTCTCACACACACACACACACACACACACACACACACACACACACC